>WAAE01027540.1:0-12192 GCA_013400495.1 Nicator chloris | reverse complement strand
CACATCGGAGGAACATCGGCAAACAGCTATCAGGCACATCAAGCTTTTGGTCCAATTCTGTCAATGTGATTTTTAGAACTGATTTTATTTTTCAGTGGCTCAAGAAGGACTATTTCTTCTTTTCCTAGGAATAGTGATATTTGGTTTAAGAAAAGACAATTAGATTAAATGAAATAAAACTCCATTATAAAAGTTATGTAGTTACCACTAAAATTTTGCTCCCACAGAAGACTAACAATCATGAGTTGCTCATAAAACTAATAATTTGTATTCTGAATTGTCCTAATGACAAATGAAATACTCTTCATCTCAGACCCCTGCTGATAACAACCTAATTTCCAATCTAAGGCTCTCTCATTTCCCTGAAATGTATATATTATTGTCAAGATTCATCAGTCCCAGGTGATTAAATGCCTCCCTCTGTAGTGATCTGTTTTCAGTAGGACATTTGATTATGATTCACCAAATAAAACTCTCAAATGAACCCAGGCAACTATCAAATTTTGGTCCAATATCTCTATATATTATTAAGCTACAATTTTAAATGAGCTTAGCTTGTTATATTTTTCCAGCAGAAGAGTTAAAAGATAAATTTTGGCATTAGCTTTACCTACTTCTTTCTTTATACAAATAGATTTGAGAAGAAAAATCCTTCTGTGCAAGATGAACCTGACGTGAAAATTTAGACACATGAAAAATATTCAGAGAGCTGGAGAAATGGCAAAGGAAAATCAAAATATGATATCTGCAAAGTTATACAAATAAGTGGATGGAGAAAGAGAATTAACAAGCTGCCTCAAATCAGAGTGGAAACCATTCAATCTTGTTGCTGACTCTTGTGTAAGTCCTTCCACTATGACCAGACTGACTGCTTTAAGAAAGTAATTTCCTGCTGCCACAGAAACTTGATTAAAGAGACCGAAACACAAATAAAGAGCAATGCCTTGTGGTCCTCTCCTAAAGAGAAGCCTGCAGGGAAAGGAAGCTTAGAAACTATGGAGCAGGTTGGTGCTAAACAGTGTGACTTCATTCCGGAATTTGCTAAGAGTGTGTTGACCAGTCCGCCACAGCTTTTCGTAATTGCAATGTCTCTATGTAATCTAGGTGATTTAATTCCATGTCAAGTTTTATTTCCCTACAAAGCTAAAAAAAGGCTATTTTCTAACTCAGGAGGTACAAATGTATGCCATCTAAGAACACTCATATCATGCATTGTAGAGCATCTTGAATTGTTGCATTATTATTATCTGAAACTCTACTATTTGAACAGGAAAATGAATATGATTTTTTAAACAGAATTATTGAGTCATTCATGGAAATGTCTCCATTTTGCTTAGAATCAAAATGAAAAAAGAAAATCTTTTGTCTTTGAAGAAGCCATCTCCCTCTACATAATAACCACATATTGTTCTGTGAACATTAAAATTTACCACAACTTCCCATTTCAAGCTACAAACTCTAATTCTGTAATTTCTCAGGTGATAAATCTAGAAACTAGATTCCAAATCACAGACCAATCTACTGGGATGTTTCTGTAGACTGGAAGTTAAGACAGGTAAAAGCAGGGTAAATTTAAGAGAGAGGAAGGGAAGATTTAACTCAGAGAAAGTCAGGAGAATACCTTTCCACTAAGAAACATATTCTTATAGGTCAATCCTATCTCCCAAGGCATGACAGAACTGTCCTGATTTTGCAAAAAACTGCATGATATATATATATATATGTGTATATATATATGTGATATGTATATATATGAGATATATATGTATGTATGTATAAGCTACAGCTGTTCATGTAAAATGTAGATATGTACTTAAAATGTAGATATGTACAGTGTATGCACAACCTAAATTCGTGAAGATTATAGCTCACCAAACATATACTCCAATATCTGTTGGAGGGAAAACAGAGCAGGGCATAAGCGATCCCGGATGTTCCTGGAATATGTTGATGATCACTTCCTTCTCCAAGTCACAGAGGATCCAGAGAGGAGGTGCTATGATGGACCTCGTTCTCAGGACCAAGGAAGGGCTAGTGGGGAATGTGACATCCAAGGGCAGCCTGGGCTGCAGTGACTGTGAATTCGTGGAATTTGAGATCCTTGAGACAATGAGAAGGCCCCACAGCAAGCTCACTACTCTGGACTTCAAAGCGCCAAGTTTTGGCTTTTGGAATCTGCTTGAATAGTTGCCCAAGAAAGCTGGCTGATATTCAAAGAACCCAGTCTCCAAGCTCAGGAGCTTGGAGCATCCCAACAAAGAGGAAGTCAGAAAAAATGCCAGGAAGCCTTCATAAGAAAGTTTGATAACAATGCTAAACTGGGAGGACCTGTTGACACCCTTCAGGCAGAGAGGCCCTGAAGAAAAACCTTTAAAAATTATAGGACTGGGAAATCTCCAACCTTATGAAGTTTAACAAGGGCAAGTGCTGGATTCTGCACCTGGAATAGGGCAACCCTGGTGGTGTGTATAGACTGGGGAACAAGATGGTGGGGAGAAGTTCTGTAAAAAGGGACCTGGGGGCCCTGGTCAATAGAAAATATATGGTACAGCTGACACACTAGAGGGAAGGGGTGCCTCCAGGGGGACCTTGACAGGCTTGAGAGGTGGGACCATGCAAACCTCACAAAGATCAGCAAGTGCAAGATCCTGCAACTGGGCTGGGGAAATCACAAGCACAAATACAGTCTGGACAGAGAATGGATTGAGGGGAGCCCTGAGAAGATGGGCTTGGGGCATTGGTTGATGAGAAACTGAACATGACCTGGCAATGTGTACTCACAGCCCAGAAAGTCAAATGTACCCTGGGCTGCATTAAAAGCAGTGTGGCCAGCAGGTCAAAGGAGGTGATTCCTCCCCTCTACTCCATTCTTGTGGGACCCCCAGCTGGAGTGCTGCGTTCAGCTCTGGGGCCCCCCAAATTAGGAAGGACACTGGGCTGTTGGGGTGGGTTCAGAGGAGAGACACAGAGATAATCAGATGGCTGGAGCACCTCTACTATGAAGACAGGTTGAAAAGGATGGATTTGTTGATCCTGGAGAAGAGAAGGCTCCATGGAGGCCTTATAGCCTTCCAGTACCTAAAGGGGAGAGCTGGAGAGGGACTTTTTGCAAGGGCATTTAATGATAGGACAAGGGGGAAAGGCTTCAAACTGAAAGGGATTAGAAGAAGTTGTGGATGTCCCATCCCCTTGAGTGTTCAAGACCAGGTTTAATAGAGCTCTGAGCAAACTGGTCTAACGGAAGTTTACCCTCCCTGTAGCAGGGGGATTGGAACTAGATGATCTTCAAGGTCCTTTCCAACCCAAGCCATTCCATAATTCTATTATTCTATGATTCTATCATAGAATCATGGAATCATTAAGGCTAGAAAATACTGCCAAGATCATTTAGTCACCCTTTGACCGAACACCACCTTGTCTACTAAACCAGAGCACTAAGTGCCGCGTACAGTGGTTTCTCGAATGCTCCTAGGGAAGGTGACTCCACAGCTTCTGCAGGTACCCCCTTCCAGTGCTTTCTGTGAATAAATTTTTCCTGATGTCCAAACTAAATCTCCCCTGCTGCAACTTGAGGCCATTTCCTCTTGTCGAGTTGCTGGTTGCCTGAATGAGGAGCCTGACCCCCATCTGGCTGGCCTACTTTCAGGTGATTGTAGAAAGTGATAAGGTCCCTCTGAGCCTCCTTTTCTCCAGGCTAAACAACCCCAGCTCCCTCAGCTGCTCCTCATAAGACATGTAGTCCAGAACCTTCACAAGCTTTGTTGCCAAATTTTAAAGAACATGGAACACTCCATGAATTTGAGTGTCTGATTCTTTTTAATAAAATTTCAGTTAGCTGCACTATGTCAGTGCCAAATCTTTCTCATGACTGACGTCAAAAGCACATCAGGAATAAAGGGCAAGAGAGGATTGTATTTTGCAAATATCTCTGAAACTTTAAATTTGCTTTGATTTTGGACTAAATTAAATCTTTAATAATAAGCATGATCTCATTAAAATACCAAACAGTGTACCCTAGAATTTTCTCTTCTCTTTTTTCATAATTTCTTACTGACTACTTCACAGTCTCTTGTAATCTAAAATATCAACAAAAGTAACAAAAGTCCCTTCATTGCACAGAAACAAAGTGATCCAAAAATGTCAAATGCACCAGAAAATATCTTGACACTCAACAACAGAGCTAAAATTTTCATGTAGCACTCAGGCATTACTGATCATAAGTTGAAAACTAAATCAAGCTAATCAGTCCCTTCCAACTGAAACCTTTCCATGATTCTATGATTTAGAATATAGAATATGCTATTATAAAAGCATAAATTATTTCCCTGATAAATTATTTCCAATTTATGGTGTGATTTCCCAATGAAAGCAATGTTTTGTTTGTTTAACTGTTTGGTTGTGGGTTTAAGTCTTTCTTGGGAGTAATAAAAAACACAATAAATTTTCTCACAGGTATCAAGAAACATACCTAACAGCATAGTTTATTAGGGCAGATATTAATTACCCTTTTGAAGAACAGGACAGAAACTTGTTTATAAGAAATCAGAAGTAAATGTATTGAGCACACTTTATTTTGGTGAAAGAGAGAGATAAACTCTCCCAATGTCTGCCAATATACCTTTCTATCACTTCACACAGTCAAATTGTTGTCAAGGCAACACTGGAAAAATGGTGCTGAAGAAAAAAAGAAAATAAATGTGTAGTATAATAATACTTGTCAGAGAAAAGATAATTCTGAATAGATGTGATACATATTGCTTCTTGCAAAGTTGAACAGTGAATTTATAGCTATTTTACTTGTATAAAGTTGTCTCAGTCTTAAAGACACACAAGTCCATACAATGCAAAAAATATATTAAAATAATATTTTAAAGAGGAGGGGGAAATTTACTCAGCACCTTAATGAAAAAAAGCAGTACAAATCTCAAATTAGCTAACTCTATATTAGCCTGCCAGAAATGTTCTTTAGTGCTGTTATTGGGAAATGCATACTTATAAGATGCTGATATTAGATATTGGAGATGGAAATGATCAAAATTATTAATTGGAAGGTTCTATTCTTCATCCTTCTCTCTTCAATTGTGACATGTAGACAGAATTTACTCATTTAGATTAGATTTTTAGACCTTGTCTTCCATGTTAGAACATGTTAGAACGTTATTGCAAACAAGAATCTTTTTTCTTAGATAACAGTAAATAGTAACAGTAAATGACTCTTCTAAACTAGTTTTTGGCAAGTATTACTGTAAGATATCCTGGTTATTTCTAAAGATTGTGTATCAGTAGCAAAACTCTCAAAAATGCTGCCAATATCTGCTATTTATAAGATTGCAGGGAGGGAAGGATTTATATAACTAACTGGAAATCTCCTTTACGTTGTTCCTCTTGTTTACAAATATTGTAATCCAGTCACTGAACAACAGCAATAACAGATCACATATGGCTTAGATGAGGCCATAAAAGTAGTCAAACATAAAGTTGAGGCAAATAATTGTGAACTGCTTGGAAAAGATATATTAAGCTCTAGCATATGTTAGGGCCTGATCATTGTTCTATTATCAGGACCAGGCTGAGATATTTACAAATCATAAGTAGTGTGAGAGATCTCTAAATTGGCTCAGAGCATCTATTCCTGCTTAAGCTCTGAGTACCTCCATCCACACTGCTTATTTTTGAGTAGAAATCTACTGTGATTTCTGAGATCCTGAAGGCACAGAACAGGTGTTACCCTCCTTTTGAAAGCTGATCAAGAGCATGTTAGATGATGTAAACAGAAACAAGGAAACAAAAAATAAGACCAGTACAACAATTCTATCTAGCTGATATTTTAAATGGCTAAAATCCAAAACCACACCCCTCTCAAAAGAAAATAAATGAAACCAAAAGATCCATAAAAGAACTGTTGTATCTAAAAACAGGTCTAATTGAATGGACAAATCAGCTGGTGCAAATAGCAGTTGCCCCATTGGGTGATTCACAGTGAACATAAAGATACACTGTTCTTCAGGTGGTTTACGTTGGAGGAATGATATGGAAAACCATTTGATGGGGAATAAATGTTTGAATACAGGAAATACTTTCACATACACTTAGAAGTTCTGTCAAGTCGTAATCAAGAAAAACCTGTTGCACTGATCAATATGCTTTCAAGAATATTGAGGAATTCTGTTATTAGTACCTGTTTCACTAAACACCACGTGATTTGTAGAAGATTTGAAACCTTTAGCTTCCTCTAGAAGTTCAAGTGAGTAATAAACCCCAGAAACATCAGTTATCTGTACCAATTCTTGAAGTGGAGCCCAACACAGAAATGAGTGGAAGTAAAAGTGCATGTTGTTGAAGCATTTCAGTCCTAGAGTCAGATTTCAGGATCAACAAATGAAAGGAGTAGAGCTCAGAGCAGCTGCAGTCACACATCTAATTTGGATTTGTGAACCTACATGGCTGGTCTGGAATTTTTCCACAGATCAGTTCATCTTTTCATTTGGGCTGACTGCTAGCAGAAAAAGGAATGCTACAATTGGCTAAATTAATAGCCATTTTCTTGTTTGCCAATACCGTTAGCTTTAATAATCTAGTCTATTTTCCAGACCTACCAACAGTATATTCATGTACTTTTGATCTCTTTACATCGGTCTAGGACTTTCAGTCAATTTGCCCTACCACACGTCACCTACATAGCTACACTATTTATTGATTCCTCACTTCCACCCGCAAATGGCCTATAAAACCTCTCAAAACAAAGGGTATGATTTACAAGGCAATCTCAGCAAAAAAAAAGGCAAATAGGCTCATACATTTAAATGCTCCTGTAAGATCAAGTGAATACACTGGGCAAAATATAAGACGTTCTGTACAAATCTGAAGTGTGCTTCAGGCACACTTCAGGCACTTTTTTTGTATGTAAAGATCATGAGGTGGCCTACTCTCAGATGGAAAAATATTTATTGTCAGGGACCAAAATCACTGTAATGTGTGTTTCTTATTTGCCCATGAAAATAATGCAAGGGAAATATGTGATTTGTAAGTTGTGCTTAGTCTCAGGTAGGGTCCGTTTCCCACAGAAGTCATTGTGCTCCAGGTTCAAGGTGCCTGAGTTACCTGGAACAACACCCTCTACCTCATTTGACATGGAATAGAAATGTTTAAATGGTGCCATTTCAAGCAGTGATTCAGTCCCCATACATTTTGAGATAAGGTTAGTGGAGTCACTAGTGGAGTTGAAACGCAATATAAGAAACAAAATTTTAGCTTTCTGTTGAGACCCTGGATAGGTGGCAACAATGAGTATGAAGTGAGAAATCTTCAGGAACTCGGCAGTAGTACTCCTAAGGAAAATTTTGCATGTGATACTTTTCTTGGCCTCATAAGACCTTGACTTTCAAGGTCAGCCTATGGTTCCATATAAAAATAGGGAAAAAAATATACAAAAAACTACAATTTTCTCATTGTCAAACCTTTCCCTATCACTTTTTCTATAGAAAAATAACGGAGGTTTGCTGAATTGTATTCAATATGCAGTATTTCCTGCATAGTCACATCTAACACAACACTGAGTCTTGTAAGAAAATATGCAACGTGCTGGTGATCAGGTATCCAGAATTTTGAAGAGTTGGAGCCTGAACTAAAGTTCTTAGATGTATATTTAAGCATCTAATAAAAGCCTTGTGCTGGTTTTGGCTGGGTTAATGCTCTTTATAGTAGTAAGCAAGGGGCTATGTTTTGGATCTGTGCTGGAAACAGTGTTGATAAATAAAGATATTTTAGTTACAGCTGAGCAGGGCTTTGCAGAGCCCAGCCCTTTTCTGCTCCTCACACTGCCCCACCAGTGAGGAGGTTGGGAGTATACAAGGAGTTGGAGAAGACACAGCTGGGACAGCTGATCCCAAAGGGGTATTCCAGACCACATGTTGTCATGCTCAACATATAAGCTGAGAACGAAGGAGGAGGAAGGAGATGTTCATTGTGATGATGCTTGTCATCTCAAGTCACCATTAGGCATGATGGAGCCTGGCATTCCTGGAGGTGGCTGCCCATGGGAAGTGATGAATTCAGTCCTTGTTTTCCTTTACTTGTGTGTGTGGTTTTCCTTTGCCTCTTAAACTGTCTTTATCTCAAGACATGAGTTCTCTCGCTTTTACCCTTCCAATTCTCACTCTCATCCCGCCAGGGAAGGAGTGAGTAAGTGGCTGTGTGGGGCTTAATTGTCACCTGGGCTTAAACTATGACAGGCCTATTGTTTTAAGATGATAAGATGTGTAGCCTTCTGTCACTGGATTGGGCTTTTGTGTTCTTTTGCAAAAAAAAAAAAGTTACATTCAAAAAAGTGTTTCAGTGTTAAATCTCTAAAAAGAGATTTAATAACATGCTACAGTGGCATTCTAATTAGCACAATGCAGCTTATTAGAATCAAGATATTAATTCCTAAGAATCAAGATATTAAATAATTCAGGATAGGTGTATAAATAATGTACTTGCTAACAGTAAGTTTACTTTGGTCCTGAGAATAACTGGTTTAAAGTAGTGGAATGATGCCAAAAGGGTGAAGATAAACTGCAGAGGAAGCATAATGAAAAAGAATGTGAAAAATATGAAGAAAAATAGACATATTAATGTATCATTAAAATTTTCATTGAGGTAAATAAAGCATGTTAAATATCAACCTATGAATATGTAAAATTATATGGCTTAATTTTACTCAAGGGATTGGAGAATATTTTCAGATTTTAGTTCCTAAATAGCCAGTATGCTTGGGGTTTTTTTAATGTCAGGTTTAATCCTGAATTACACCATTCAAGAATCTGTGGCAGTACAGCAAGATACATTCAGTGATGCCTATGGTACCCCAATATCTATATGTGGTGTACAGACAAACACATCCTGTATTCATTTTTTACATCTTGTGGACAGAATTTAATACTTTTGCTTTCAACACTGAACAGCAAAATAAATAAACCAGCTGTATACAGGGTTACATGTGGATGAAGAGAGTTACAATTCCATTTATTTTTGTATTTTAAGGGTATAAAGGGATAAAAATCAAACGAAACCTCTCAACACTGGTATTATCAGATGATGCAACTTTTTTGAGAGAGATTGCAAATGATTTATAAAGGTCAGCACCAAGTAGAATTTCAGGGAAGTCTTAACATTAATGAACTTTCTTAAAACTTTTTGGAGGTATAAAAAAAATTATTTTTACCAGCTATTCCCTCTTGCTGAGTCCATCGGTTACTCACTGTGCTATACGATTGCCACTTTGAATTAAACACCTTTTCACACCATTTGCTGTGCAGATGGCAAAGTGCTGTGAGAATGACAGAGCTGAAACCCCAGGAGCTCCAAGCAGTGCACTGGAAATACATCACAATAAGCAGATACCTATTATCTACTCTTGACTTGGCTGTAATCTCCTCCTCCAAATCCTTGTCTATCTGCTCTTCTCTTTGACTTTTTTTCTCAAAACACACTAGGTCTGCACTTGTTTTGAAAGCTTTGGAGAGGAGATCTCTGTCAAAGTCTAGATCACCCTGCGTAAAGTTCAACAGTTTGACAATTTGCACCTCTCACTGCCTGGCAGCCAGCAGTGGGTATTGTCTCTTCTGTGCTCTTAGCTGTGAACATGTTTGTCAGTGGTGTGAGAGAAAGAACTGCTTAAAGCAGCTGTAGAGCAAGGCCTGTGGTGCTCCCCAGACCCCTGGGCCATCCAGATTCTGCCAGTTGCTTCTCTGGATGGTGGGTAGAAGAGCAGGGGCATGTTGTCTCCTCCATGTATCCTCCTGATTCTGTAGCTTTTACATCTCCTTTACAGCTGCACTCATCCCTTTCTCAACTTCTATATCTTGCTTTCAGCCTAAACCCTTGTACCAGATTTTCAAATGGTCATTTCTTAGCCAGATCTCAAGAATTGTTGTCTATGACCCTGCTCATTCTGCCCATCAACACAGCTGACTTGACAGTTAACCTTATTTTTCTTCATGAGACATTCTCTGTATTACATTGCCTTCCGAGCCTGTGCCCTTTCCTGTGTCTCCTCCTGGGTTTTTAGTACCTCTTTACCTGGTGTGCCTTTTAAAGGACTTTTTCTTCAAATTCCTATGTTTCTTGGAGTTCAATCACAACGTTTTATTCTCCATATTTCCTTAGGTTAACTTTGATCATAGATGCATATTTAACTTTGAATATTTTACTGCTTTAATTCCATACTCCTAAAGCGTATCTTAAGTTCTCATCTTGTCTTTCTAAAATAAACTAACACTTCAGCCTTCCTTCTTTTTCCCAATTCATTTTCTGTCCCTCACCTCACTTCATGCTTCAATGCTCACTTTGACATCATCAGATTTTGACATATCTCATCATCCACAAATGAAGGTTATGTTAGATATGTACAGATTTTCGTTATGCTGTTTTCAACTTTAGCTTTTGATAAAATGGCAGCTTGCCATCTCCTTGCAACACCTTTCACAGGTATAAGAACAGAATAATTTTCAACTCTCCTCCTTCAGAATGCCGTTTATAGAATTTAATCCCTGCCTCCCTTTTGCCTATTTCTCTACTTGTTGCATCTTCATTTTGTCAAACATACTACTTGTTTTCATTCTTAGGACTCTCCAAGTACCTCTCTATTGATTTATTTAAAAAGAAAACTTTTATTTTCCTTCTACAGAATAATTTTCTATTATATCTTCTTGTTATTTGAATAGTCTATAAACATCTGGCTTTATCATACTTTAAATCCATCTTAAAAATCCTTCTTTTTAAAGATAGCTTTAATGAATGAGAGGCTGATAAGAAAGATGGGAACAGACTTTTTAGTAGGGCCAATGATAATGATTTTAAACTAAAAGAGGGTAGCTTCAGATTAAAGATAAGGAAGATATTTTTACAGGGAAGGTAGGGGAATAGGTGAGGGTAGTGGAAGTTGGAACAGGTTTCCCAGAGGTGAAAGATGTTGCATCCCTGCAAACACTCAAGGTCAGGCTGGACGGGGCTCTTAGCAACTTGATCTAGTTGATGATGTCCCTGCTCAGTGCAGGGTGGTTTGGATTTAGAAGACCTTTGAAGGTCCCTTCCAACCCAAACTATTTTATGATTCTATAACATGAAAATTTTATACTTCTGCTGTAGAATGAAAGAGAATCTTTCATTCTCTTGTGCTCTTCAAATTGACTGTCTCACACTGTTACTTGTTGTTATATGTTATAAGCTCTTTGAAGCTTGGATGATCTTTCCATTTTGTTTTGGGTCAGTATGTTCCAGGTTCATTACAATATTCTTACCCCTTCATGTATTGCCTCCCAAAATTGCTCTTTTTACTGGGCCATTGTTCCAGAAAAAGTCGATAAAATGTTTATCACTTTCTCGAGGATTTAATTTACTAATTAACCATTCCTTTCAATAGAATAACATAATACAGTATATATTTTGGCAAGGCTTAGATTCATTATACAGGTAAGTTACTATCATGTTATCACAAAGAACAGGAGGTCAAAATTTATATGCATGATGGACATACTTATGTCTGGATTTCAGAACAGAACTGGAAGCTGATCTCTTCTTACTGTGGAGTTCTCAGAGACAATTCATACAAGTGACCATTTAGGTGAATTTTATATAAAAGTGGAATACTCTGCTGTCTCCTGCAGAAGGGAACAAGCTCAAACAACATGCTAAGGGAGAGGGAGAACTGAATAAAAAGTTAAAAATACCCTGCTACTTTTTTTTTTGCTGTGGGAGAAAAAAAAGACCGATTAACAATGCTGAATAAAAAAAATTAAAACTCTTATTTACAGATTTCAGAAAAGGAAATAGGCCTGAGTCCAACTATATTTACAGACAGAAGCAATAATTCTAACTTATTACTGTGGAATAACTGTACAATCTTATAAAACTGAAAAAAATCTTTCTATCATATCTAAACATTGACAGAAAAACCACCTTCAGAAACACTCTTGATTGCATGAACTTACAATTAATAATGTATTCTACTTTTTCAAGAAATCTTTTTGACAAAAGTGGTATGTGATATGAATATATTGTATCAACCTCTCCTCACCCATCATAAATGTATATTCTAAGAAAACGAATCATTATAAAGTCATTTAAAATGGCGGGGTTGGGGGTGGGGTTGTTAGTCTTTCAGAACTGAACAGAAATTTTCTTCTAAATGTTATACTAAAAAAAAAAAGAACA
>WAAE01027529.1:0-29776 GCA_013400495.1 Nicator chloris | reverse complement strand
AGCTATCGATATTTCCTGGAAGCACTTCATTCCTGATTCACCTCCTGCACATTCTTCACTTGATCCTGTTAACAGCCCTCAACTCTTAGAAAAGGTGCTAAGCTCCCTCTGTCACTGTTTAGTTCAATGGGTTGACAGGAGATTTTGACCAAATGTGTGACCATGTCACGTGCAAGATCACTTCGTTTTTGAGTGAGATGAGATCATGTGTCTCCTTAAAATCGTCTTGTATCAAGTTTGAAGGGATCCATACAACATTTCATGCATGCAATCATGTCATCTGATATATCAAAAATAAACACACCCCCATAAATATCAGCTTGCCCCCAATCCTCTTCTTTGATGATGTAAAGTGAAATTCATCAGATTTATTACCTTGGAGGTTCTGTTCTATAGGGTAAGCCACAGTATCTGTTCTCAAGTGTTCAGAAATCATACTCATACATAATGGATAATTTCCATTTTAATTTTTGGACACATGAAAAATCATGAAAATAAGCAATTGGCGTGATTTTTCTTTTAGTGATGCACATGTTAACATTTGTAAAATAATTTTTGGCACTGATGTCATGTTGTTTTTTGAAGCTGAGGTTATAAGAGAGGCAAATGCAACTTTTTAAACCTTTTGCTTGGTGTAAACATATTTTCACTCTATTACTGATCTTTTATGTCTGTATCTTTAATCCATTTCAAAAACACAGTTTTATATATTTTCATTTTGTTTGTTCTTATACATTTATTCACTTGCATTTTTACTTACCTTTTTTCTCATGCTGTGATACATTTCTCCCTCTCTCTACACCATGATAAATTTTTTCTCCATTGATCCTTTGATCTGTTCATAAAACCTTCTTTGTCTTGGCTTACCCTTATTTTAGCCCAGAAATAATTAGGTTCCACCTAGTTCTGAGGAAGGTATATCTCACCTCAGAAGAAAGTTCTCCAAGTGGCAAATAGATTACACAAGAGTTAGCAAGGTCCACCTCGTGTAGCAGAGACTTCTGAACCCTCCCATGCCCTACCACAGGAGACAAAAACTGGTTATCTTCACTCATCAGAGGCCCATCTCCTACAGTCAGGGACCAATGTTATTTGTGTTTCGTGTGTTTGTCCATGTGCCAAACACTCATATGCAGATTCCTGGGTCGGTGCCCATGCTGCCTGGTTCACATGGCACTCTCAGCCTTACTATCTAGCCCATAAATCCTTTCAGCTCTTTGAAGTCTATGGCCCTGATCCTCAGGCTTCAAAGTATATTCCAATGTGAATAAACACATACTGACTAAATCAATCTCACTGTCTCACTGCACTCTGCAGTTTTACTATAATGAATTGGTTTGATTTTTTTTCTTTCTTTTTTTTTTCCCTTTTCCCTTTCTCTTAGTGGAAGGCTTAGAAGCAGGTGTCTGACTGACAAGAAAAGACATTCCAATTTTTTACCCCCTCTACACTGGGTCAGTGATCATCAGAGTTTAGCTAGCAGAATCATAAGTGCTAGTGCATCTACAGAACTGCAATGAAATACATCCTTGGTTAGCAAGGCAGGAGAAGGTTGGTGTGCAGATGTAGACATGGCTTATAAGTAAATATGTCAAAAGAAGTGTGAAGCAGTAGTTGTAAAATAAGGCAACAGAAGTGGAACAGATGAGAACAGAACAAAGACAATGAAAGTGAAAAAGGAGAGGAAGACTGACTCTATAAATCTTTTGAGTTAGAGCAGAATCACTTTTTTTTCATGCCTTAATCAAGTAGAAATATTTTTGAATAGGGGGTGCAATGTGCCTTTCTCATACTAGAAAAAGTGGTAAAACTGCAATCTAATCAGCTCTTTGGATAGTTAAGGTGCTGCCTTGTGTTTAGGCAGAAGCAGCTGGAGTGAAGATTAGATTGGTTCAAACCAGAATAGGGACAGCCTGTAATTATTCCATTCCTCTGAGCCCAGAATTTTACTTTCCATGGGCAGCTGCAGGACAGCTGGAGAGATGCTCTCTACCGTTAAAAGAGAGGTAAGTGACTTTTTTAATCCATTTCCAAAATCAGAATGGTCTTTGACAAACATTCAAAACTTTCAGCATCATCCTAGCTGTGTCAAAAATGGAGAGCAATAAAGTTGATTCATAAAAAAAAATTGTATCGATGATATATGTAGCCCAGACAAATATTATATATTTTGATTTCCAGCCAGGTAATTTTACTTCAGGCTGAAGACATTAACACCTTGAGAGGACTGACAGCATGCGTGACTGTTTGAAAAAGAAAGAAAAAATCCTGTGTGTCTACCATTTAAATATTTTTCCAGGGCAACCTTTGAATCAAGATGGCAACAGATTGATGTTGTAGACTAACAACTGTTAATAAGGTTTGAAATATTCCACGAAGAGAAGAAACAGTTTAAGGCCTCTTTGTTAAAGAGAATAACTAACAACCTACTGGGATCAAAAAGGATTGACTTTGCTGAAACAGTTTGGGATGAAAAGAGTAATTGAAAAGGTTTTAATTTCCTTTTATGGCTCAACAGCCAGAGTTCATACAGGCAAAAAGATAAGGACTTTAATGGTTAGAGAAAAAGGTGCTGAGTTTGTAAATGAAGTCAGTGTGGAAATCATTCCTTCCTATACATTTTTTAAAAAGTGAACAGACAAAGAACAGGATAAATGTGTTTTACAAATGCTAGAAACATATGTAACAAGATTGTTGTATTAGAAACATATGTTGAGGGAAAATTATGATTATATTGGAATGACAAAAGTTGCTTAAATCAAGCTATCAACTGGGAGATAAAATTACCAACATATAAAGTTTGCAGATGGGTGAGGTAAAACAAAGGTAATGAGAGAGGGAGAAATTTGCGCACAGGGAGAATACTGAATAAACAGAAATAAATGACACTAGGATTTTGGCTGACACAATAGGAACTATTTGTAATAAATTGAAGATTGAGATATGGAAAAAGTCCTTGGATCTTGCCAGAGAACTTCAGAAGAGAATGAGAAAGCATTATCAGGAAATGTTTTTGCAGATGAAGGAAGTCTGTATCAAACTTGGTATAATGATTGTGTTAGGAGTTCAATTACCTAGACATTTCCTAGGAAAATATTAGTGGCAGAAAAGTAGGAAGTATGATTTTGAAAGTAATACAAGATTGCTTCCTGTACAGGAAAAGGGCAATGTGGATGTAGGGACTAGAAATAAAGCAGATACAATGAATACAGTCAAAGATGGGGAGAATAATACATTAATTAGTGTAATACCAAGGCTGAAATGCCAGAAAGACTGTGAAAAGGTAAATAGGAATTGTATTTTAGTAAAACCAGACTCTGAATGGCTATTAATAAATTAAAAGTAGCCTGAGAGCATCCAGCTCTGCCAAAGGAAATTCGGAAACCCATGTGATATGTTTCAGAAGGATATATTCAAAATACAAATAATATATTGTGAATGAAGACAGAACAAGCACTGAAGTTGTTTCAGGGAAGAACAATACAGTATCTACTTCCAGTTTAAGAATTATTTTGATGACAGTAGTGAAAGTTTCCAATAGCTTAGACCAATGAGCTTGCCCCATCCGTGGTGTTACCACTGCTGACATAAAAGCAGGAGAGGGGACCAGGGTCATAGAGAAGAGATTGGATGTGGAGAGGGAAATGACAAATGTCTAAATGTATACTCACATATTTTCCTGATTCTGGTGGATGAGCTTTACAAATGAGCCTGGGTGCCATTCACAGGGCCCAACAGTGGTCTTCCAGTGCACATTACTCATTTCAGATGTGGAGAACCTGAGACCATAATTTGTCTATTAGAGGAGGACCCAGTTCTCCAAGAAAACTACTTTTTCATGAACAAACAGGTAGCCTGGGGCAAGCTGCTTTTACATTTTCATTCTGGAGATGATACAATTGTACCACTGATACAGCATTTGCTGTTTGTTGAGCGTTGGCTGTTAAAAGGGTGGCAGGTGACTGACTGAGGAGTGCCAGGACAACATTTCAATGCATGGCATAATTACATACAGAACTGGTGATGTAGGTCTAAATTTCTTATTGCCCTGCAGCTAGTGCCTGTGTTCTGCTCTGGACACAAGAATATGAGTTCAAGCTGGTATTCCAAGAAAATGAAGTAATGTGAAGCTATACCTGCCACCCCTTGGTCAAGCTCCTCAGCCTTCCACAAAACTTCCTTCTTCACCTTTATCACTGGCTCAAAAAGGCCACTGGCTCAAAACCTGCTTCTTTGTTGATAGCTATATAAATATACATATTTTTAAAAACAAACGGGTTGCAAATACCACTAAAACCAGGTTTGGTTTCAAATTATCTGTCGTATGTTAATTTCATATGTACAGGAGTCTTTTGTTTCACTTTATCCCAGGTTACTTCTTTTCGCTCTGAATTGCCACAAAATAATAAAATGGACAGAAATTATTTCCACTCTCCTGGCTGTCATCACCTTTATGCAAGGAAACTACTTCTTACCCATTTTTGTAAAATGTTTGCAGCCAATGCACTCATGCTGATCAGTTCAGCCAAAATCACTTTGCATTCCTGTCTAGACACAGGACTAGATTCTGTCTGGATTTCTAAAGCCACAAGGAATCCAGAGGAGAACTGCTGGATTTTCCCAACAGAGAGGTGGACAGATACTCTGATAATTTCCCCTGTGCAAGGAGTACACTTCTCCCACAAAAATAAAAACAGGACTTGTTCAGGTAAAAATCTATTCATTTTGTGAAATGTAACATTTTATTATCAGGAAGATTAAGTACACAAAAATATTCACGCTTGCAAAGATCAAAAGTCAAGTTGAACCTTTATTAGGCATCAGTCTTAGTGTAAGAACCAAGACCATATATCTCAGAATTCTTCATGTGTTTATTTATTCCATGACTCAGTTCTTATCTGTTCTCCAGTCCTGTACAATTGGCCTCTTGGCAGCTGACCATCTACACTATTTGTAAAATTGGCCATTACATAGACTTTTAACAAAAATGTGTATGTAACTTGTATTAAAAATAAAAGTTGAAAAAGTTTCATCCCCACACCTACTTTGGATCAGTAAATTTTGCATGTCCACTTAACTGCCATCTCAGCACTCCTCAGTCAAAATCTGTTATAAACATTTGGCTTTCTATGCATCTTCCGAAGGACTGAAGCTGAATGTCAGATTGAGTACAAAATACCATACAAAGTCTACACACATACTTCTAAATACTGCAGAAAAAGGATTCTACAGTTGGTGCCCTTTAAAACAAAACTATCTTGGGGAAAAACAGAAAGGAGAAGAGATAGATTAGCATCACGTGTCACAATATGACCACCCAGACTGCTGTGTCTGTGAGGTATGAAGTGAGTACATATTCTGTCTTTCTTCACACAGCAAGAGGCTCAGGTTTTCTTTCCCTGGAACAAGTCAAGAAATAGAGAGTATCAGTAATTTTCTTGTTCTGAGATGATTTGAACTAATGGTCAAGTTTGAAACCCCACTGCTGTAAGGATTAAAGCATACTTGTAACATTTTGTGTGTTTCTTGACATTTATGGATCAGTGTTATTAAGGTTGGTCTTATTGCTGTTTTCCTCTGAGTTTGTGATAATTCCACTCATTTCTCCTTTCATTCATAGCAACCTTACACTCACATGCAACAGATTGGTAGTAGCAAGCACAGGTCCCTGCTGTATAATTGTCAGGACAGGAAACATTTTAAATGGATGCAGCTGAGCTTTGTAATTATTGTAAGAAAATATGGATATAAGCATTTAAGATTGTACTTGTAAGGGAAAGTGATAAGTCCTTGTTTAAGCACCTCTTAGGAGTGTGCCAAAGCGTAAAGAAAGAAAAAATTCTATGACTTCCAAGTGTATTTGTGAGGATCTGAATAACTCATTATGTCTACTTACTTTATCACTATGAGGCAGTGTAATCATTCACTCACAGGCCTCCAGCAATTAGAAAGAAAAATGGTGAAAATGTTGAAAAATAATATTTGTAAAACAGGACTTTTTTTAGGGATAGCTGTCTGGTCTTGTGCCTGAAAACTATCAAATCTCAAAATATAGTCTTTTTAAAGCTTTATTCCTTTCTCCCAAAGAAATATAGAATAGTGACACCGGCACTCCTCAAGCCAACACAAACACATTTAACAGCATTTGTGTCACAGCAGCACAGTGCAGTCTGCCTGAGTAGACCTGTCCTCCCACATGGACCCTAGTAAAATTAACAGGACCCCAAACATCTGCAAGAAAGTACATCAGAACATCAGAAACTTGATTATTCAAACCACTGCCATATATTTATATTCTGGAGTCAAACTGAGATCTTCATTTTCTGCTTACACTTAACTGTGGAAATTAATCATTTGGGATTATAATTATACATATGATGCTCAGGGAAATTATAATAACATTGAAGGCACCATATCTTTAGCCTGCATTTTGTC
This sequence comes from Nicator chloris, assembly GCA_013400495.1. Classification (NCBI taxonomy): domain Eukaryota; kingdom Metazoa; phylum Chordata; class Aves; order Passeriformes; family Pycnonotidae; genus Nicator; species Nicator chloris. The sequence goes on along the minus strand of WAAE01027529.1, from coordinate 23,341 downwards.
TTAGACATGTTAGAGAATGCTTAATGAAGCATTTTACATCCCATTAAAACTTAACCGCACACACCACCTCCTACTAAAATTCCTTAGTCAATGCCTAAGTGCAGCTTAAAATCAGATACACTTATAAAATATAAACATATTGTACAAATTTCCTGCATGTTAGAGTTAATGCAACTTATTAGAGAAAGATAGAGCTCCATGTATTTGGTGCAGTACTCACAGAAATAACTGCTAGTGGTAATACATGCTGGCTGGAGATCAGGTTGCATTTGTGTACTCTCACATTACAGTTACCAGAATCTTCATATATGACTGAAAATTAATATACTTAATATACTTAAATTCAGTAATTCTCTAATATAAATCACCTAGTTTTAATTTGTGCTAATAAATGATTGTGGTGGGTTGACCCTGGCTGGACACAAGATGCCCACCAAAACCACTCTATCATTCCCCTCTGCAGCTGAACAGGGGAAAGAAAATATAATGAAAGGCTCACGGGTCAAGGTCAAGACAAAGAGGCGTCACTCACGAGTCATCATTACGGCCAAAACAAGCTTGACTTGGGGCAAAAGAGAATTTAATTTATTACCAAATCAGAGCAGGATAATGGGAAATAACCTTCCACCTTCCCCCCATCCTTCCTAGGCTGCACTTCACTCACCATTTTCTCTCCCTCCTCCTCTCCAGCAGCACGGGGGTGTGGGGAATAAGAGCTGTGGTTCAGTACAGGTTGTCTCTGCTGTTCCTTCCACCTGAGAGACAGGACCCCTCACACTCTGCCCCTGCTCCAGCCTGGGGTCCCTCCCGTGGGAGACAGCCCTCCATGAACCTCTCCAACGTGAGTGCTTCTCCTGGGTTGCAGCTCTTTTATGAATAAAAGCAGCATTATACCAAGCAAGTGTGCTTGGAAAGTACTGAGTCTAATCGCTGAAGAATAGAACAGGTATCAAATCTGGACCAAATGTTTTTAAGCATTTAGCTAAATCGCACTGATGTTAGTAGGGCAATGTAATTCACTCCAGGTAAAAGCAAAACTAAAAAGACAGGTGGGAAGGAGAAATTTGTAGAGAAGAGGGGATGAATACATGAGATTCCATATGCTAAAAAAAAAAAAAAAGTAGTATTTTTGTTGTGACATAATTTTCCATTTCTGTTTTAAAATTTACAATGAGATACAATTTCAGTGTAATTATGTCAGTCATCTGACCGAAATGATTCCTTCCAAAGATATCATCAGCAACTTTGATTTGGTCAAATTTGAGCTAACACTGATGAAAGAGGTAAGAGCACCACCCTCAGCACTAGAGAAACCCACTGCTGAACTCCAAGTACTTGCTTCCAGCACTGGCTTTGTAGGAGCACAACTGGGAACAGTTCCAACCTAGGCACAGTTTTTCTACAGCTATTCTTTCAAATGCTTCAGACTAAATAATTAAAGTTATAAACTACAAGATTTTTATAGCATGGTGATAAACATGGATGTTGTGACACCATGTGTCTATGCTTCTAGAAGAAATTTAATGTAAAGGCTTACTACTATCCTTGTCACCACTGTACTTATAAATGGCAGAAGTTCACACCTAGTTATCAGAAAATTCTCTTGATAAAACCCTCCACCAATAGTGATGGGACCTTCTGCCCAAGTTCAAGATGAATATACTTACTACTGAATGGTTCCAATTAGATCAAGAAGTTTCATGTCTATTTTAGGCATCATTAAAGCAAATTGTCATTTCTTGTGATAAAGCAGCCAGTGTTCTTAACAAGTTGACTTTTAAACAAATCAAAAAATATTATTTACTGTTTGATTTATACTTAGTCGAGAAGAACATTTCCCAAACTTGTCTTGCAAGGTAGCTTTTAATTTTTCTTTTTTTTTTACTAGAGTGATTGAGGCACAGTTCAGGCAGAGGCAAAGAGCTGCCCCAAGACACTGTACCATTTAAGGCCTATACTGAAGTGACAAACTGTGATACCCTCTTCCTGGTTTTCTTCATAGAAGTGAATTCCAGCTTTGTCAATCACTTGAACCAGAGACCTTGAATCAAGGACTTGAACCTGTTCTGCTTAAGAATCCTGAAAGCTGAACCTGTCCATTCACAATAATAAAATATTATGGAATGAAACCTGTAAAAGTGGAGCTCAAAAGAGAGATCATTTTATAACTGAAATGTCACCAAAACACTGAAATAAATAGATTTTATGTGTTTCTTGGGCACACTATGGTTTTCAAATATGGGAATGAGCATCTCTTGGGCCCTCAAGAGTGAAAACATCTCCTTTGCCTTCAAGAGACACATGAGGGTGACTTGCAATGTAGGCACTGCCCTAAAACCTTAGTCAAACTGTTGATTCATCCAGTCTCATATCCTCTCTCCAGTAAGACCAGCACCTACTGCAGCAGAGCAAGATAAAAACTTCCAGAGTGTTTAATGATGACCCTAATCAGGTTTCATCTGTAACAGCTGGCAGCAGCAGAGTCTGAAACTAAAAAAGTGTTGTAAAAGGGTTCTTAATGAAGGCAGAAGGATGGTGTTTTTGTGTTTAATTTCTTTGTCAAAAATATCTGCTTCAGACTTTCTACTTGTATGAGTCTTTGAGCACTTAGACTACAGAATTAATTGTACCTACCACTGTACTTTTGAACTCTTGTTCTTCTTCACTGTTGTTCATCTGCAGTGACTGTCATGAAGTTGAAGAAAAAATGCAATGGAGCAGTCACATGTAAAGTTCAGGAATCAAAGCTTCGGGCTGAGGGAAATGATTCACTGGGCTGCCTCTCATTCACACTCTAAAGAGGAGACAGTACTGGGTTTGCATGGTCAGGTTTTGCTAGCGGAGACTGCTGGGGAATCTTCTGTGAGGAGCTGCTGGAGGCTTCCTCCATGTCCAATGGAGCCAATGCCAGCAGGCTCCAAGGTGGACCTGCCACTGGCCAAAGCCAAGTTTGCCAGAAAGGGCAACAGTGCCTCTGGGATAATGCGTGTAAGAAGTGGGAAAAAGTTACTGTGCAGGAGCAGTTTCCACCAGAGCAGAGTGAGAACATGTGAGAGCAACAACTCTGCAGACACCAAGGCCAGTGAAGGAGGGGGAGGAGGTGCTTCCGGTGTCAGAGCTGAGATTCCCCTGAAGCCCCAGGTGAAGACCATGATGAGGCAGGTCGTGACCCTGCAGCCCCTGGAGGTTCATGGTTGAGCACCTGCAGCCCCTGGAGGACCCCATGCTGCTTCAGGTGGATGCCTGAAAAATGCCATGATCCTGTGGGAAGCCCACGATGGAGGAGCCTGTTCCTGAAGGACTGCATCCTGTGAAAAGCACCCACACTACAGCAGTTCACAAAGAGCTGCAGCCTGGTGGGAGGGACTCACAGTGGAGAACTTCACAGAGGACTGCTGTGGGAGGAACCCCATGCTGGAGCAGGGGCCAGAGAGAACTCTCCTCCCTCTCAGGAGGAGAGAGCAGCAGAGACAAGGTGTGATGAACTGACTGCAATCCCCTCTCCCCGTTCCTCTGTACCTCTGGAGGGGAGGAGGGAGAGAACCCAGGAGAGAAGGTGAACCTAGGAAAAAGGCAGGTGTGGTGAGAAGGTAATTTAAAGATTTGGTTTTATTTCCCATTGTCTTGCTCTGATTTGATTCACAATAAATTAAGTTCATTTTTGGCCCAAGCTGAATCTGTCCTGCCTATGACTGATGAGTGAGCTCTTCCTGTCCTTTTCTCAGCCCACAAGACTATTTGTTATATTCTCTTTCCTATACACAGTTGTGGAGTGAAGGGATAGAGCAGCTTTGATGGGCACCTGACCATGAGCCAGAATCAACACACCACAGAGAGTTGTTATGTTTTGTTTATTCTTTCAACAGTAGAATTAAAAAGAAAAAAATGCTCTAATCTTCAACATTTTATTTCCAAGAAGAAAACACAGCAATTTATGTCATTGCACAGTCAATCATCGTCATAATAGTACATGTCAGCTTGAGCAGATCAGAACTGAAGGATAAAAATATATTTTGCATTAATAAAGGATTTGTTAAAGGATAGGAGGGTTTTTTTTAACACATACAGAAAACAGGAGGAAAAAGGAATGGGAAAAGAGATCTCAGTAAGAAAAACTGCTCTTCTGGTCAGAAAAGAGGAAGAGGAAGAAAAACGGATTTTGGTTCCCAGTTCTGATCATGCCCTGATATCCACAAGAAATGATAAAATATGTGAAACCTTATGATCTTGGTTGAAGTGGTTATAGACAAATACAAATCTCATAAGGTACTCACAGTTAATCCAGCCCATTTTTATGTCTGCTTACATTATCTGAAATACCTTCCTGTTCAGTCTAAAAGTGTCCCAAGTTCTTATACCAAAAATGCATTGGGACAATTGTGTGTGTCTCTTTTCTCTACGACTATCTAAGTGAAAGCAAAGAGATGCTAGCTAATATTCAGCCCATTTCCCATGGCAAGGTCTGCAACTAAATCCATCTATAGGAGAATTGAAGACACTGCCCACTCCCATGTGACCATCCTACCAGCAGACAGGTGTCCTGGACTGCATTCTGCATGGACCACATCTCAAGGATCACACACAGGCACTGCAGTTTGCACAAGGGAACAAAGAGCTCAACTGAAGCTGAACCACCATGCCAGCAATGCCAGGGATATGGAGGCTCCCAGGAGAACTGCAAGGTGAAAAATGTAAAAACAGTGGTGGTCGTCCAGGAAGAGTAGAAACTAAGGTATGAAAAATCCATGACATTACAAGGGTCTACGTTATATCCACAAAAATACATTTCATGGCTCTAGTCTCTGGTTTAGGAATGTGCTTCACCAGACCCTCTGATCTCGTTAGTGATATTTAACTCATGTTAGTTCAAACATTTGACAAATTAGTATCAAACTTTTCCTACAAATTTCTTTGACTGGAAGAACAAGATGTTGATCTCAATAAATGCTATGGTATACATTTCTAAAACTAAATCTGCAGTTTCTTTCATTCTTTTGTGCTAAGTACCCAGTGGACCATTATTTTGAAAAATATGATTAAATACTTCCCATCTCTATTAGTGACTCCATTATAACACAATAAAATGAGACACAAACTGTTGTTTGGCTGGCAGGTTTTGTCTATTTATTCTACATTAAACAAAATCCTCACAGATCACCACAGTTCTGGATATGGCTGAATTAAATGAGGCCCAGTTTCCAGCAAAACCCTGACATAAATAGCCATGCTTGAAAAAGCTGTAGCATAGCACATAATTTCTGTTAACTTTTTGCCTGTTAAATGATCTCTTGTACTATCATCAGAGTAAATCAGACTAATGAACTGTTTAAAAAGAAATGAAATATCACCAATAATTTTGTTTTACTGCAGTAAAATTAGTGACAAGCATGAGGTTTATGGTTTAGACTGTAAAGTTCCTTTTACAAGTTAGAGGGCTTTTGGAGCCAGGGTTTTTGATTCAGATCCTAGTCTTAATCAATCTATTTCATTATATATCCCTGTTACTAAATGAGTTTGCCTTATCATTATGCCCATCCATATTGTAAGAACTGGTAATATGAACAAATTGCTGCACTTTCTGGGAGATATCTGTCAGTTTTGGTCAGAAGCACTTACATATACTTACATTATACCTTTTCAAAATTGGCAGCAGATGAGCTTTTGCTTGCCTGAGTCATATATTTAAACTATATTTCATTTATGAATTACAAGAGTTGAGCTGCATCATACTTTCTGTGGTGGTCTATAGAGCTTGTTGGATAGTCTAGTGGAAAAAAAAAATTATAAAAATCAAAATTTCAGGAAAAGAAAGCAAGTTTCTCAAGTTTAATGTTCTCCTCTCCTCTCCTCTCCTCTCCTCTCCTCTCCTCTCCTCTCCTCTCCTCTCCTCTCCTCTCCTCTCCTCTCCTCTCCTCTCCTCTCCTCTCCTCTCCTCTCCTCTCCTCTCCTCTTTCATGGGATATCACCACCCAGAGATATCAGAATATCTAATTTCATAGGCAAATCTTATTTTTACAAGATCACACGGAAGTTTCCAGTCAAGACAACCTTCTTCATGATCATTAATAGTTCATTTTCACACCTTCCACTAGCATTTCTTATCCTTTATGTTTTCAACACCACATATACAGTTGCTCTTTAAATATCAACATAAATCTTGGCCAATAAACGAACTTAGGGTGTTGTAAAGGATGAACTGTGAGAGTGAGCTAATAGTGATTGCAAAGTCTCCATTGACAAAATTTGCCTTATGATCACATTTTCAGAATGTTGCTTGCCATCGAATATTTTTTAACTTCGAAATTTAAACTCTTTAGTCTTACAGGTGTTTGCTGAAAGGTGCAGTTCACAGCTTTATCATACTTGCAGTGCAATAAGCCTGATCTAAGGAAGGCAGACTTTCCTCTTCCTTAGGTGGAAGTTTTAGTGAGATAAAGGTGGGTGCGAACCAAGCAATTTGATTCAAGATAGATTTACTGAGAAACAAATGCATTCTCATGATTGACTCATTTTCTGTGTCTGTGCTCAGAGCCTCATCTTCCTCTGTTCCTGACAAGATGCTTTTTATCTATATCTACATTGCTCCAATTCTCCATATCATTGGGTTCAGTGAGGAGAGAGACATTGCTCAAAATAATCAAATTGCAGTATGTGTTGGCATCCCAGTATTTTGTGTCCCTACATTATACTGGCCTTGCTGAGCTCTAGAAACAAGTTTCATTACAAGCCTAACACAAAATCAGTCAGCTCTGATCATAATTTTAGGTAATTTTTGTGATACTGCTTTTTACGTTTCTATGTCACATTATTTTTTCTTTTCAATGATGCCTTCATCAGCATTTTTCTTTTCATTCATTAACTCTCTCATCCTTTACTATGTGTTTTGCAGAGGGATGAATCCTCAATATATCGCTTTTCACTTTAATATTAGTACTGCACCCTTCATATTAATAAGAAGTTGGTTATTGTTAAATTTCTAGAGTTGATAAGGCCAAAATTTGCCTGCACTTTTATCCTTATCTTCGTTAGGTTGTTAAAAATGCTAAAATTAGTATTATATCCTATGTTATGTTTCACAAAGGGGTTTATTTTTGCTCTTATTTTTTCCTCTTATTCACAAAATGAGAGAGAATGAGAATCTCTTAATGCTTTCCATATCTTCCTCTGCAAAATGCAGAAATTGAGGTAAAAATCTTATCCCACTCAATGCTGGTGGGTCTGAGATGGACAATAACTTTGAGGATTAATTCTGGCAGAGTATTTACAATCCCAGGTTTTTGAGGCAGTCTTGAATTACCTCTTCAAATAGCGATAATATCACAGACGAATTATCATGTGGCTTAGCATATCAGGGAGCTCTTACTGTGGTTCCTCATTTTTGTGAATGTGAATATAATTCACATTTTTGTCAGGAACTGCAATTTTCAATTTTCTCTCCTTTTGTTGACTGAAGATTAGAAGCTTTATTAGAAAACATGTAATACAGAAACAAGCTTCACTCACTGGAAATGGTCTGTCTACTCATTTCATTCTGGCCATTTATGTACGACAACCACTGTGTAAAAAAATTATATAATCATTTGTGGATAGAGGAAAGCAGATGTGAGTTATAGACTTCTGGTCTCTCTCTCTGAAGAGAAGTGATAAGATAGAATATGTACAGAAAGCCCAAACTGCCCACAGGCATTTACAGATTAACAATGTATTTATTTGTGTCACTTTTGTCGGTCAGATTCCTCTGTCACTTTTCACAGTGTAAAAAGTTGTCTGTACATGCTCAGAGACAGAAGTAAAATGACCCCAAAATAATGGAAGTTAAAATCTGGTCAGTTCAGCATTTTCCCATGAGCACAGTAAGGAGCTGCTCTTTTCCCCTATACTTTTCATACATTCACAGATGCATGGACAGAGGTATGAATTAGCTACACTCATGGAGTGAGATGTGGAGAGCAGGACTTTTCAGCTGTAACAATCTCGATTGGACTGGCTTCCCCAGTTATGCATTTGTAGGTCATAAAATAACACTTACAGAATAATAGAACTAATCAGGTTAGAAGAGACCAACCCCCTGCCATGGGCAAGGACATCTTCCACTAGACCAGGTTGCTCAAACCCTCATCCAACCCAGCCTTCCTTTCCAGGAATAGGGCATCCACAATTTCCCTAGGCAGCTTGCGCCAGTGCCTCACTACCTTCCAATTTCTTCCCAGCATCTTATTAAAGCTTCTTCTCTTTCAGTTTAAAACTATTCCTCCTTGTCCTATCACTATCTGCCCACGTAAAAAGTGTTTTTCATAAAAGCCCTCTTTTTCATAAGCCCCCTTTAAGAGCGGAAAGGCCACAATGATGTCTCCCCAGAGCCTTCTCCAGGCTGAACAACCCCAGCTCTCTCAGCCTGTGGTCACAGGAGAGGTGCCCCATTCCTCTGATCGTCTTGGTGGCCCTCTTCAGAACCAGCTCCAACAGCTCTGTGTCTCTCTTGTCCTGAGGGCCCCAAAGCTGGATGCAGTGCTCCAAGTGGAGTCTCACAGGGACAGAGTAGAGGGGTAAAATCATGGCACTTCTTTGGATGCAGCCCAGGATACAGCAGGGCCTTTTGGGCTGCAAACACACTGTTGGCTCATGTCCAGCTTTTCATCCAGCAGAACTCCCAAGTACTTCTCCATAGGCCTGCTCTCAGTGAATTCTACCAGTCTAATTGCTCCAACCCAGGTGCAGCACCTTGCACTGGGACTTGCAATCTCATTTTCCTCATTCCATCTCATCACTCTCATCTTTGTCCTGTACAGTCATCAAACCCATCTCCCTGGAATATCCACTATTCCATGTGCTTTGTTTTCAACTGGTAGCTTTACTTACATGAGCAAGACTTAACCACTATGTGCCCTCACAAGAGAACCAAGCAAACTACATCCAGTCTTCAAGTCAATCAGATCTGATCGTTTGCTTTAGCTCTCTCTCTCTCTCTGTTTCCATGGTTTGATTATTCCTCTGAAGGTAAATAATGGTTTTGACCTGTGTAAAGAAAGGCTTGTCAAGTGAAACAGCTTCTTCTGCTAGGCCAGAAATTGTGGATCACTGCAAAGTCAAAAGGGGTATGCCTGGGAGGCCTGAACGTAATTCAATTTTTTTTTCAATCACAGACCCACACAACAAAAGGATTAACAAAAAACTGAAATATCAGGTAAGATGAAAAATTAAGTAATGTATTGATGATATGGTTTCATTATTACCATTTTTTGAGACCAGATACAGTAGTGACATAATTGGGATAAATTGTTCAGCATAGCTGGAAATGAAAGATCAAGGAAAAATGTATTTTCCTGAATTAATTGGTATTATTAGCAGTAGAAACAGGAAGGAACAGAACTGCCAGTAAAGAGAAGCATTTATAATCATTTTTTCTCTTGTGAAACATTCTCATTTCTTTGCATAGTGATTCTAGACACTTTGACCCTTTATGTCTACATAACAGCTCTGCTTACTATCTCATGATGCACACTATCATAAGACTATTTTAATAATAACTAAATAAGTTTTACTTTTATTCTGAAAGCTATCTGAACTTCAATTTAAATGCAACTTTTTGGACAAACCAAGTGTTTAAATTAACACAGACAACACCTTTTGAGAAATCAGTGTAAACAATATTTTCACGCTTATGATGCCTTCAATTACACTTCACGCAGCTGTGAATCACAGTTTCTGGTTTGTGACTGCTTAAGAAAGACGTGACCCCAGAAGTTCTTTATCACACTAGCAAAATCACATGTATTAGCTTAAATCATAGGATAATAAAATAATTGAGTTTGGAAAGAACTTCCAGACATTTTCTACACCAACCTGTTTTTCATGTCTTAACCCACTAGCTTTTCCAACAGTCTGTATTATTTCTTTCAAGGAGACTGGTTTTAGAGTTTATTGGAATTTTTATGAGAGAATAGGAACACACTGAAGCACAGGAGGTGCCCTCTGAACATCAGGAAACACTTTATAACTGTGAGGGTTGCCAAGGACTGACGCAGGCTTTCCTGTGGTTGTGGAATCTTCATCCTTGGAGATGAAAAAACGATTTGCATGCAGTGCTGGCAACCATTTTTAGGTGGCCCTGCTTGAGTGGGGGTTGGACCAGATGAACTCCAGAGAGCCCTTTCATCCTCAGTTATCCTGTGACTCTGTAATTCTGCAGTCCTGGGTGAAAAAGACTAGAAAGCAACTTTGCAGGCTGGAGGTTTACGTATCTTTCTGCTTTAAGCAGAAGATCAGCCCCCATGACCTCCATAGATCTGTTTCAAAGTAAATTTTTCTGTTTCTATCACAAAACCTTCAAAAAATATGCCAAAATATTTTCTAGTCTTTTATTGAGGAATGACAGCAATTACAACTGGAGAATAATTTTTGTGTGGGTACCTGAGGTGAAAACTTCAGCAAAGAGTTATAGAATTGAAACCTATAAAACAGACAAGAATCAGGCATCATATTGGTTTGAGAACAGACCTTTGCATGCCTTTGACCTATGCCAACTAGCACTCATTCCCAGATTATTTTGGCCATATCAGAGAAACTATCATAAGCAGGAGACCATTCCCAAGGCAGCCCATGTGTAACCAAGCTGCTATGGAAGGTACAGGAGTTCAAGAATACAAATAAAGTTTATGATTCATTCACCTAGCAATGACTTTCCCTTATGGAGAAACTATGTAAAAGTACAAGCAGGGGACCACATACTTACCATGTGGCTGGTGTTACATGGGTTAAGCTCTGTCTAATCATCACACACCAGCGTGTGTTCAGAAAATAACCAAAAAGAAAACCCACCTAGAATACAGACATGCATCCATCCATGTTGTCAGGTAGGTGCCCGTACAGCTAAGTTTGAGTGATTTCTTCTCTGTTCCTGGTTCTTCCTGACAAACATAAGCAGCAACTTTCTACCACAGGAAATCCTTTTGCTAAGAATTTGCAGATTATTTTGGATACAAGATTTTACTTTTTCAAAGGGCGACATGATCTGGTGACACCTCAGTCCTGTGCTGAGGTGGGACATTTTCTTGGTCTTATATTTCACAACTCCATTCTCTCTTGCCTATGCGAATAGTAATCTATCCCATCCCCTTCTCCCTTCTCCTCAGCTTTGCAGCCTTACCCCCTTTCTTTGACTTGCTCTGGCTTCTCTCGGGTCCTTTGTAGATCACTTTAATTCGTTAATAGGGAGAAAAATCATACAGCTTTCTAGTTTTGCTTTCTGCTGTTTTAGCATGTGAAAGTGTCTCATGGCGAGATTTGGCACATGTTAAGGTCAGTATAAAATAAGCAGCAGAACTGCATGTCTGGAAGAACAAGAAGAAAAGAAGGTCCCCCTTTCAGCACGATTCTTGTTGCTGGTGTCTGACTGTAACACTGTCTGAGAAAATTACTTGTGCTTTGCTGGTGGCTGTTCAAGTTGCTGGTAGTGCACAGTCTGTTTCTGGTTTTCAGGTGAAGTTGACCTTTGTGCAGTGAAAATAAAAGAAGTATATTTGTCTGCCACTATGTTCCACAGAGAAAGCTGGCAGTCATAATTTACCCTCAAAAGAAAATAAAAAATTAAATACATCTCTTCTTGCTTCTGCTGGTTTGCTGCTTTTATGTTGCTGTTGTTCTTTATTTGCTTTTATTCTACCTGTTTTACTTCACTCATTCAGAGCATGCAGTCTGAAAAGTCTTACAAAGTAGACAAACAGATTCAATCTCTCTGTTGATTGAGAAGTCTCAGTGGTTATTCATATTCATTTCCCTTCCTTATTCACCCCTCTTTGCCTTCAGATACTCTCAGACATGGGGTTTAATTCAGGTGTTTTCTATTTTATGCTTTGGAATGCATTATTCATGTAGTGCCTAGGTGACACTGTTATTTGAGAATTAGTCATCTCTTATGCATTAGTTTGCCAGTAATTTGTCTGACTCTCAGACTGATTTAATAAAGTATCTAATTATCCAAGGAAAATTTCTTTGAAAACATGTGAATGGATTTTTCAGTTCATTAAGAGTCTACCATGATTTCTTAATAGATGTTTTTTCCAATAGGTAGTTGCAACCTAAAAATAAATAATGTAAATCTCAATCGTTTGCTAAAACTTTATCCTTCTGCTGGAAATGGCTGAATTGACCTCAGGGATTTTCACAGAAGCTAATTTTGGTTTACTAAGGCTCATCTTTTCCAACTGTCTTCAAAGTCAGTGGAGAGGTAGGCTTTCAAGGACAAAAGTAGGAGGTTTCCTTAGGTGGTCTGATCACCCGCTACATTCGAAGTCTGTTATGTCTGCTCTTTCTTTGATAATAAGATCAGACACTTAAGGGGGCTGACTCAGACTTCCATCCTGCAGAGAAGTATAACTAGAATCTCTTACAATTTACTCAGTCTGGGCTAGTAGGTATCTTACATCAGAGGTGTCCTATATCATGTGTGGATGAATGATCTCACATCTTGTACATGAAAAATCACTGGGCAAGTTACTAACATACAGAGAAATGTCTGGGTCATGATTTTTTGTCCTCTCTGTGCCTCAATCCATTTCATTGTCATTTTGCTATCTGCTGTGGGTGACAGGATAGTGAGACCTATAGCACTCTTTGAATCATAAGAAAATTGATGAGGGAATTCACAAAGTTCAGAGCCTTACTCTGGCAGGTGATTTAACCCCAGAGACTTCTGTCATGCTAAGAATAGGTACCAGTAAAAAGGCAACAGGTATGACAGACTGAAAAGGTGCTCTCATTGGAAACATACTAGAAAAGTAAACAAATTTGAGGTCATGATCCCAAAAGGTGCAGGTTCAGACAGCATGACACATTCAGATGTAATATAGTAATTGCTGGGCAAGAAAAGTCCAAACAAGCCTCTAAGAGAATATTCTTTCCCACAAAGGAGAAATAAATTAAAGGTGTGAAAAAAGCCTCCTGCTATTGATATGCAACACTGGACATCAGCTTTTGGACAGAAGAAAACAAGGGCAAAACAAGATTCTGGGCTCAATCCTCTGTGTCTCGGCATGTGTACTGAGAGGAACACTAAAGTCAGTAAGCAGGGCAAGAAAACCTGCAGAAGTATGGTATGGCAATCAATGAACATAGAGTAAGTATTTCACAATAGGAAGGCTGACTGGATGGTGTTCAGGGGAGACACAGTGCCCCAGCCACAGGGGGGGAGTGGGGCAAGTCTTAAAGCAGTTGATCAATAAAGGGATAAACCACAGTCTTTCCAGGTGGATAAAAATGACTGCTTGCCAGGTATATCCCTGAGGATGAAATGTGGAAAACGGAAATTTAAGGAAGCAATGAACATTTGCTATCCAAATGGTGCAGAGGCACCACCAGCTGCAAACTGGGACTTTGTCACCCCTACTGAACAGATGTGAGTGGCTTTATGTATTTACACCTGCTTCATCTAGATGTGTTGAGGAGCAATCAGGTTCCAATCCGTGCTCTTGTCTGGAACATTGTCTTCTTTCTCTCTCTCCTTGTCAGGGGAAAAAAATCTATCATCTATCTATATCTATCCAGCTATCTATCTATCTATCTGTCTATCTGTCTGTCTAGCTAGCTAACTAGCTAGCTAGCAACTCTTCTAAAAAGCCCCACGAGCCAAGTGCCACCAGTTGCTTGCCAAATTCTTGCTGTCAGTAGCTTTGCACAAAGAACAGAGATGGCAAAATAGTAAGTTATATAATAGCAATCCCCTCCAAGGGGTTCATGGCAGCTGATCACTTAATGTCAGTGATTCTAAGTCTGTCCAGCAGCCAAATTCATGAGGGGATGTCAGATCCTTGATCTTCCAGAAAACTTTAAAAATAGCAATTCACATCAATGCTTTCATCTTAACTTGCACTTAAGAATAAGCAAAGTATATTACAAACTGGTCAGAATGACACATTTGATATATACATTCTTGGGGCTCAGTGAGATTTCTTTAAAAATCCTGTAAAAATCTTGGGTTTTTTTGTTAGGAAGTATTATTTTTTCACTCAGCTCTATCTCTTTTTTTTATTTTTACTGCTCAGCTGCTTGGAAATGAATTATGTTATTACTGAAAACTGAAAACAAGGTTTATCTCACTAGGGTATAATAAATCCTGGTTAAATATAGATTTTTTTTTTAATGTAATGATTCTATGTTTGAAAAATGTTAAGGTTGCGACAAAAATCAACAAAACCCAGGAAATTCAAAGTTAATTTTGAACTGTGTCCATAAAGCACCTCATTAAGCCTTCTCATTGTATCCTGTGTGGAATCATACCGTTTCCAGAGACATCTTTAATTGTTCATAATAAAAGGGTATATTAAGGGCAGAATTAGTGGGTGTCCCTGATCCAGCAATAAAATAATCTTAGTGTTCATATGCTCTGTAATCCTTGAAATGTGGTTCTATCTGGATTTAAGCAACAAAACACTCTGCTTAGTGTACTCTGGAAAAAAAAAAAACTCCAATGAAAGAAACAAAGCCTTGTGTTAGGTGTCAAGCAAGGCACATGGGAAATGGAGAGAGTTCCATAGCCTTCATCCAATCACAATTTTATAAAATCACTTGTTGCTTTAGCATCAGAAATAATTATTGCATTTTTTTGCTGCATGAGTTCCTTAATTAAAAACTATAGTTCACCAAAAATTATCTCCTGTAGCAAGACCTCAATCGTCCAGCATTTCACTGATGCATAAGCAAGTCAGGACTGAAGCACTCCAAGTTTTCCTGCAGGATCACCATAGGGCTGACAAGAACCACAACGCTTCCAGAGTTTGTAGGGTTGAAGCAAACCCACTATATGCACTCCCAAGCCATTTCACTAGACTTTAAAGATATATTTGAAGAGAAAAGTTCAAAAATCACCAAGACAAGTCTTGTAGTTGTTTGGATTTTTCTGAAAAGTCAGATCTTTTTTGGGGGGCAAAGAAAATAGGAAAATTTGAAATAATAATGTTCTACAATTTTCTACCATACACCATGTTGCAAATACATAAAATTTGGGGTTAAAGTTTTTTTCATTTTTGTCCTTCCAAGAGTTAAAATGGGGGAAAAAAGCACCCGGGTTTTCCTTGTTTATGAAACACCTGCAAATTCTGCATAGCTCTTCTGATGACCCTGGGAGTGGAGTCCAGTGTGCCAGCTTAGCAGAGAAGTACCTTTCTTTCTTTTCAAAAAGGGCAGTGTAGAGTGGTTTTATCTTCCCAAAACTCACTTACCTTGCCATGTGCAGTCTGTGGGGAACCTAAAGCTGGAAAAGTGTTCAGGGATCTCAGTAACAAACAGATGGGTGATGCTCCTGAGTCCTGCTGATGGGCAAAGTGCCGAGTGTGGACTGATGCTTGCTAGGAGGAAGCAATGTGGGGTCGTGGGGCAAAATCACAACCCCAGCATGGAAGCCAAGAGGAGCTGTTCTTCATTATGGAAACACAAGGACTTGTTGGTCTGAGCCTGAGCAGCAGGGCAGAAACAAGCCTCTATACGCTGAGCTTGAGACAAAGCCCTGCTGGCGGTCCATCCCTTGAGGGCAAGGCTGCTGGGACATCATCTCAGCTGCCAGGGAAGAAAAATCATTAGAGGCATGCACTGGCCTGGCAGAAATCCCAGGAGAGGAGGCAGCATCAAGGGAAAACAGGGTGTGCTGTTGGCATGAAGGAGCTGACTGGATGGCTTCAGGAGGACATGGGCAGGATTTTGTGGGAGGGGGAATCCTCTGTTCCACCCCTACAGCACGGGATGGAACGGGCAAGGCGTAATTTATATGCACATACTTGAATGCTTGAGAGTATACCTACATAAACCAAAAAGCAGCCAGGCAGAAATAGCTCAGTGTTGTCACTGGAGGAGATAATGCTCATACCCTGCTGGGAGAATTGAGGTAATCAAAACACAATAAATGCTCTTAGAGACCAAGGAACTTCAAGCATAGTGGATTAGAGGGCTTTGAAATGGATTTCTGTTAAAAAAAAAGAAAAAACAAACAAAACCCAACCACACACACACATAAGGAAAAATATTTTTGTTGCAAGGTCTCTGCTAACCTCAGCTCCTACCAATCTCTTTCTAAAATCTGGGAACATGAAATACTCCAACTTCCACCAAAATTGTCTCTGGTTAGATCCTGCCTGCTTGAACATGGATTTAGAGATGTTTATAAGATTCTCTGTGGGGATTCAAACAATATGCTGAGCAACTGCACTATGATTATCAAGACCCTTTAATCTGTCTGAAATCAGGAACCCTAAAATGGAAATATCAAAAATCGTCAGTCACTTTGAAAATTTAAGTCATCTTTTTCCCTTTCTTTTCTCTTTCTCAGCTAGAGCTCTCTTTGATCTGTGGCCCTTTTACAATTTTTTTCCCCAGCTAAGCAAGATTAAACTGCAAGAGAAAAGTCAAATTTGATTTACCTGTCACTCAGAATCAGCAGCTTCAGGGCTACAAACTGTGGAAATATCCTTTGAATTGGCTGTCACAAAAGCATTTTTAGGTGGATAGAGCCATGTTTGTTACCCCAATGTTCTCTCAAAGAATATCAGCAAGGCACAAGCTTTATTTTATATGGATCTAGGGTATCTATAAACTAGCCTGACCAGCAGAGAAATACTCCAGGCATTTTAATCCTGTTATCTACTTAATTTTCATTTCAAGATAATTGTTTTACATTTTTTTAAAATTTGTTCCACTAAAAACAAGGTCAGAAACACAGTCTCTAAGTACCTGTAACATGCAGTAACCTGTAGTATGCCTTGGCCAAAATCAAAATCGTTCTGCTTGCACTTGGAGCCAGCTGACACAACCTTTATAAACTGATTAGTAGTGGCAGGCAAATTAACGTTTGGTGCTGAGATCCTGCTTCAATTCAAAGTTCATTTGCCATGACTCTTAAGATTTTTTTAGACATTCTATGCCTCCATATTAAATCTCTTCTGACTCACAGGCATAGAGCAAGATTTAAGCTGTGTTTAAGCACCTAGTAAAGAAAATTAGTTCACCCATTAAGGTGCTGCAGAGCGGTGAGGGTTACTAGGGCTTTCCTCCTTAGATTAAGTATTTCCTTATTTTCCCTCAGAACTACCTCAGATTAATTATTTGGGACTTTGGTCTTGCTAAGGCTTTGCTGAGATCTGGAAGCTCAGCACACAAGATCCCAAGGGCTACATCCATGACATGGCTGCAGAACCAGCCAGGGCCAAACTCCAGTCTTTGGACAGTACATCCACAAAGCCAAAATCTCCCCTTCCCTCCCCACAACAGGATGCCAGTGTCTAAACTGCCTCTGGGGCTCCAACTCTGGTGAGTGCCATTCCTTTGGGAAAAGTAAAAACTGCTCAATGCTGTCTGTCTTGACAAGTTCTTGACAGTTACACCATTACTTCATCCTGCAGAAGTAGGAAAATGACAAAGAAGCTGCTTTTTTCACATGTCAGTGTCAAAATATTGATTCTTTAGTAGGAAGTACTGAGCTAATTATAGCTGTGTTTAATTTGTATTAGCTTAATCTGAGTCTTGAATTTTATTGTGCTTTAAAGAATGTTCCATTGTGCTTTAGCAACATTAGATAACTAAGACCATAATCTAATTGAATAGAAAGGTACTAGAAAAGGTTTTGCCAGAATGAATGATTTGGAAGATTTCAAAGTGTATACAAATGTCTTTGTCCTTTTAATATGATCTCAAATCTTGTCATTGCTGTACTATATCTATGACTATAAAAGCATAACCTACAGAAAGGAGTATGTTACTCACTTCACATACTAACAAAATCAAAATGTTCTAAATTTTGCAGGTATTATCATTGCTCCCTTACCAAAACTGCTGTATAGAACTCTGCATTTTGAAGCTGTATTGCACCTCAAAAGCAGTTGCATTTTGATGATGGATGAAACAAGCTATTCAAGTTCAGTGTGTTAAAGTGCTATGACACCCTTTGGGAGAAGGCATTATATATATGTACCAGAAGTACTATTTCAAGGCAGAAAGTCTGCCAAATGTTAAACTGAGACTGAAGCTTTACAGCTGAGCTGTTAACCTCTGGAAACAAGAGTTTAAACTGCTAATGTTGAGCTAACTTTACCTCTGGGGGAGCAAATGGTAATAATGAAAAATTATGCAGCTTTCACCTTCTCTCTAAAGACAAAACAAACATTTTAACCTTTATTTTATACTCTTTTTTTTTTCAGGTAATTTAGACAAACTTGTTGGCAGAATAATATTTTCTGTGCTTAGTAAGTAGTATTTCAATCTTCTGAATCCCATTTAGCAGGAAAATCACAAAGGTAGGTTCCTTTCATCCTTGGTTTGTAAATAGAATGAATTCTGTGCTCTGCCTTTTTGGTGCCTCCATCAGAAAATAAAAAAAACCTACAAGGTAAATGTGCCAGATACTCAGTGGGTGCCAATGTATAAAATTACAGGAAAAAGCAGGCTGAGGGGAAAATGGAGGTGAAAAATGACAGGAAAAGTATTGTCACAGCTAAACCATCTTTGGTTGTTATCTTTAAAAAAGGCAAAAAAAGAGAAAATGCTTTTCAGTTGTGTGGAAGGTGGTAATAGAAGGCAAAAACGTTCTCCTTTGGGCACTCAGGGAGGAAGGAAAACTTCTTCTGCTTCACTCAGAACAAATCTTTGCAAACTCTTGGAGAGAAATGTCACAAAGCAGCCTTAACTGCCAGGATTGTACTTATTCATCAAAAGTGGTTCTCATTGCATGTGATAAATGCTTTATTTCTTCCCTAAATATAGCTGCAGGTGGGGAAAGCTGGGGTGGGATTTACATTTCTAGGTATGGGGAGAGAGGAGATACACCTCTTGGAGGGAGGATTACAAGGTGAGAAGAAAATCCCAAAGCAGAAACTCAAAACACATGATCCCTAGCAGAATACCTGTTGATATCTTTTTATTTTGGGGATGCAGAGGTTTGAAATTGCCCAGATACTCATTTCCCAGTGTTTACTTATCAAATACAATCATACGATCATAGAATATTTGGGAATAAAAGGATCCTGAAAATCATGTAGTTCCAGCCTATTTGACATTTTACACTAGAACAGGTTGCTCAAAGGCCCTTCCAACCTGGACTTAAACTCTTCCAGTCTTGAGGCATCCACAACTTCTCTGGGCAACAAGTTGCAGTGCCTTACCACCCTCACAGTAAAGAATTTCTTCCTAATATTTAATCTAAGCCTACTGTCTTTCAGTTTGAAGGCTTTATCCCTTGTCCTGTTGCAACATGGCCTTGTAAAAAATCCCTTTGATTTTGTCAAGGCCCCTTTAGGCACTGGAAGGCTTCTACACAGCCTCCTCAGAGCCTTCTCCTCTCCAGGCTGAGAAGGCAAGTTCCCTGGCTAAGGAAAACATGCCCTTTCCACCAGTGTGTGGCACCAAGCGGGCAAGAGAAGGCAAGCTCAGCCTCAGAGGCTGGTTGGCATTTTCCATCACCAGTCCTCAGGTGTGGATGTCTCTAAGATGCCCATGGCCACGTATGAAAGTTGTAGAAGCAAATTGATTTCTGCAAACTTGTAGTTCCTTGAGAGGGTCCAGTAACAAAGACCAGGCACAGCTGGTCCCTGGAACAATGGGACCTTGGAACAAGGCATTGCATGCATTTTCTTATCTGCACCCCTATTACTTACCTGCACTGTATTTTCTCCTGGCCATAAAGACTGCAAATTACAGGAACACAGGTTGTGTGCTGATCCCAGAAAAAAAGTGTGGCACCAATCTACCAAACACCAGTCCTTTGAAATGTCAGTTATAACTCAGTATCATTACATTTCACACAGCTTTTGCCCTTTTTGTGTTCCCATAATCGAGGGAATTAACACCAAATCAACACTCAAAACCGAATCCTAAACTAAGGTTATCTTTCCACTGATTAGGAGGTGTTACCCCATTGCTGTTATTAAACTGTTTCATAAACCAATTTGATCTGCAGAATGGGTGGGCATTCTTATCCTTCCAGGACAAGGAGACAAAAGGACAAAAAAATCTAATGACCTTTCAAAATCTCAGATAAAAACTTTGAATAAAGTTTAGATTTTTGCAAACATTTTATTCTTGTACCATATTGCATCAATAAAAACTGCTTTTTGAATTATCCATAATTGTATTTAAATGAAGGCATTAGTATAACATTATGCTGACTTAAACAAATTGTTCATTTATAACCCCTAACATCAGGCACAGGCTGCCATGGTCAAATTGCATTATCGTGTAACAGTTCTTCATAACACTGATAATCTCAGATAAACGCTCTCGATTTTGATGTAATGATTTAATTAATTCTTGTCCTTCCAGAATAAAATATTTCTGGGTCCTTTCCAGATTACACAAAACAGCGGATTTACTCTCATACGTGATCGTTTCAAGTAACCAGCAAACAATCTCTGCTCTCCTTTGTTCTTTCCATCTTTCTCCCTGCCAAGTAAATCCCATTTTTAAAAAGGCATGGTGTTGTTATTTTTTGTTCTGTTGGCTTTGAGCACATCAAAACTACAAAGATCCATGGGCGATATGAATTCTGAATATCTACTTTGTTTGAGGGTTTTTTTAGTAAAGAATTGTATGCAGCAGAACAATTCAGCAAGAGCTGATATGCTGATATGCTGATATGCCACTCCTTGGCCTTGGCTTTTTTCCATTAATTTTGTTTCTACTTACATGACATAGGTAAGCACAAGAGGGACTGCTTCTGCACCCAGTGCTCCCAGCCCCTGTGGAGCCTCCTCTCTGCACAAAATGCTAATGCTCATTTGTCATACATAAGTTACAGGTGTAGGAAAGAGAGAACATGCTAATATACTATTAAGTGTTTTGCACTTTTGATTCTAGTATTTAATCATACCTTCAAGTGGTGACTGCACAAGTTTTAGGTGATGTTATGGGATTTTCAATAAATTCTGTATATCTGTATATTCCATATAGTCCACTGTTTATTATACCGAAAAAAAAAAAAAAAAAGACCCATTTTCAGTGACCAAGCTGAAAAAACAGAAAAGAAAAAAAAGGAAAAAACATAGACAAGATATAAAAAACTTAGACAAACTATAAAATAGTTTAAAAGTAAATAATAGAAAAGAGTTTAAAACAAATTTAACTTTTACACTTTTTTTTTCAGTTTTACTGCTCTAAATTACTGTTGTTTGGAAACATAAATAATGGTAAAAATAGAGCCATTATCTGAGTTGATATATTTTCATATTTGTCAATCTAGTCATTGCCCGGAACATCAAGGAAAGCCATCTATCCTGACAATATGTCTATATTAACATCTCTGCTAAGAGAGGAGACCAGAAACAGGTTTTCCTTACATAACCCAGTTATGAACTTGCTTTATAATAAGATACTTGAAAACATAGTTGTTAGCAAGATACAAATATTCGCTCTTCCAAGGCGGATTATTGCCTATACTGATCTTCAGGTGTAAGGTTGTAATTAAAAAATCTGTACTCAAGGAAAGTAAGAAAAACATCTTGTAAAATGAGAGATGTTGTAGGCTTGAAGAATATTTTTTATTGTGGTTGCTTTTATTATGTGTTTGTAATTGGTGCTGAAGGAAAACATTTAGTCAATTTTACTGTAACAGTTCATTGCAGCTGCTCACAAGCTGGATTATCAGGAGTATATATGGCAGTAAAACAGCAACGATTATTAAGCAGATCTAATTTGGACAAAATCAATATATCTTTCCCATTTTCTAAGGAGTAAATCACCATCACCTTAGGATGACAAACGTGTCTGGTCCATGGTATTAAAAATGTTTCAGGAAGTATAAAATCCTTCTTAGGAGTCAATCCTTGGATCTGTGATCAGGAAGATTTCTTCCCTTCTCTTTGCTACTCAACCCTTTTAACTGTTTCCCACAGTAGAATTCATTAAGTAAATTCAGAAATGCCAAGAACTACATTTTAAAAAGGCAGTTAAGTTAACATCTTCATTAACTTTGTTCCCATCACACAGCTTTTCCTTGCTTTGAAAGAGGACTGTGTACCCGTTGGATTCATGCAGAGAAAAGAAATTGGAAAAATTCCCAGCTATACAAGATTTAGTCAACCATTCCCTGCAATGGACATATATATCTGGGGGGAGTCTAGCTACTTTACTTGGACCCTTGGGAGCTGCTAAGCTCAAGATCTCAAATGCTCAAAAGCAAGATGCTCAAAACAGAGAGTGTTTCAAGTACTGTGAAGAAGCTGAACGGAATGAGGATAAATTGCTTTTTCTCTCCCACTTCATATGAACAGTTTTGATGCTGATGTGTTCTGCAATCACTCTGTTAGAGCTGTTTGACTCTTCAGGCATTTCAGTCCTACTGCTGGAGACCTATAGTACGGCATCAAAGTGATCACTGGTAAAATGGGCAATAAATTGTAAATATCAACCTTTCATGCAGGTTTTACCCTTTGATAAGAGCTGAGATAGTGCACTGAAATAAAATGTCTCCTTCTACACTTCAGCATTTTCACTTTGGAAAAGACTAATACATTTCAGGTCATATAGCTTGCTCCCTAAAGTGAAATATTTGCTAATTTAGAAGATGCTATCAAAAATAGCAAGGAATAGGAAATGAAAGAAAGCAAAATAGTGATATCTTTCCTGGCACAATAATCTCTGGGGCTTTGACCCAGCAAAAATCCTCTTTTCTTAATCTGGAATGTGCTGGCAAAAGTTCCAAATAAGATATCAGGAAAGGCAAATAGATTTCTGTGGTAGAGAGGATTGTATTAACCCGTCACCTTTACTGAAATGATTACTTTCTTTGGAATGATTCTTCCTTAAAAGCCTTAGTGGTTTTGTGTACTAACTACAGAGAGAGACAGAACATAAAACATTAATATCTTAGCAACATTTTCATCTGACAAATATGACATGGTTCAGGATTCTACTTTCATTTTCCTTTGGTGTAAGATTCACCTATTAATCATCTTGGATGTAAATACATGTATTTAATCATATTTGGGAGAAAAAAAAATGTTGTACTATGTAAGCACTCTGTTGTGAAACCACTCAGCTAGTTTATGTGAGGCATTTTGAGATCCCCTCCCCCCAAAAAAAACACAACAGTATCATAAGCAACAACAACAACAGCAACAATATCTTTAAAAAAATATATATTAGTCTCTCGGAGGTAAGACATTTTTTCACAGAAATGCTATCTTCTTTGTGCTCCCATTCACAGTATTCAAATAAAATATGAAGATTTTTACAACAAAATTTTACAATTTTTAAACAGTCTTCTTGATTTTAAACATTTTTGCAATTGATATGAGCTTTCTTTTCCTGGACTTCTGCACAGTTGTCTACAGATGTTCAAGTGCTGTAATTTAAATAAATAAATAAATAG
>WAAE01027488.1:0-44237 GCA_013400495.1 Nicator chloris | reverse complement strand
AGCTGCTTTGCTAAAATTTTTGCATCTTAATGTTATTTTTTAAAACCTGGAAATTAAAAAGGATTTGCAGCATGCTGAATTTGGACTTTTTGAGACAAAGTAAATTTTAAAACTGTTCTTAAAGTAGAAGTCTCTGTATTTTTAAACAGAGGAGCACCTCATAATCAGAGGAAGCAGCTGCATCTGCTAAGATACGGCAGCATCACATGGGGAGAGGATTTTATTAGACAGGCACACCCTAATTTATTCAGAGCTTTGCAAATCTAATAGCAGCTTGAACTCCAACTGGAAATCACGAGTCTGTTAAAACAGGCATCTGAGTATTGATATCATACACTCTCCAAAGATATTTCACCTTAGCAAGATGCTGGAGAAAACTGTGCAAGCCCATTGCATTCTGCATTCATTTCACTCTCCAATCAGGTTCTAAACATTGCTTCCTACCAAGTGGATTACAGCAGTTTACTCTTGAGGCATAAAAAACCTGGTAATGAGTCCATTTACAGGGCCTAAAATCCAAAAGAGGTGATACATAGAAGAACACTGCATGAAAAAGGCTAGTTCAACTGACCATATAATGGTCTGAAAACAGCGTGTGCAACAAAAGTTTTGAGTGTGTGTATCAAACTAAAGAGCAATTTGGCCAATATTACTCACTCTTGCAACAAAACAAAATGCTACCAAAAAGCAACACCATTATTCCTATGAAGGATATCAGTATTCATCAGGAGCAAGAGCATCTCTTCAGCTTTTTAATAGCTCACAGAATCCTGCATCTGTGCACTCAGGATGCCTGACTGACCAGCTTCAGTTTTAGTAAGCTTTTCAGACACAGCAGTCCATACTCACGTTCTTCAGGGTCTTCACTTGTTTGAGAGTTACTGGGTAGAGCCTGAACAGCAGCACGTGATTCAGGTGTTGATTCAATGGGTCCTATCCTGTTGTCCCTTTGTTGCTGCCATTCCTGACTAAAGCCACCATCATCTGCTTCAGCATCTTCATTCTGGGTCCGGCTTGCCGGAGCTCAAAGGAAGAAAGGCATTTAAGACTCCTCCAAAAAAGTGCTCTCTAAAACATGAAAGTCTCTCCACATATAAGATCATAGAAGAACAAGATAGAAAGAGGTATTCCATAATACTTAGCAACATCTAACACCAGCACACACAATCACAAGACATCCTCACATAGAATTTTAATATTTACTTTAACAATCAGGAGTCAATGTACACTCTGCAGTCACAGCACCTACATTTTGCACTCAAGTCCTAGTATTCAGGAGTACATCCACATGAAAGTGGAAGTTCTGTGGTGACCTAACAAAGATCACAATTTAAGAAATAAACCCTCATCTAATATTTAATTAGCTTCCAATTTGACAAGCACTTGAGCTAAGTTAATAGTTTTATATTGAGTCATTTCAACACCAACATCCCAGATCCCAGAAAAATGAATGCAAGAACATTAACTGCACAATAAGTAAACAATTTTTCAAGTCTTGACAGATTCATCATTCTTAATTAGGCTTCCATGCTTTCACTCTTCTACAGCACCCAGGACTCTTAAAAAAACTAAAAGGCAAGTATCCATAAACATGTATTCCAATAAAGTGACAAAGGTTTGTCAAAGCAAAACTCACCTTGTTTATCATAAGCGGAGTTCTTGGATTTCCGTTGGGCTTCTGGATCTTCCTCAGCCATGTTCACAAGCCATATCATTGTTGCTATCAAAAAAATCCAAACCACAACAGCATAGCTGATTGTATCTTCAGATGTATGAAATTCTGACATAGTGTTACCATCAATCCATTATTTCTTATTTTTCATAGGGTTTTTTTGATACAACTATCTTTTTCAACAGGCAATTTTACTCTTATTAAAGCACAATAATATCTAGAACACAACCAGTAACAGCAACAACACATTTACAGAAACTGGTGAATAAAATTTTATCTCTACTGGATTTTGAAAAAAAATGGCAAAAGCTGTTGCCAGACAAATTACTTCTACATGTGAGGCTCACTCGGAAAATCAACAATTTCTTCACCTTTCTTTTTTCATTAATCAGTTCTCTTAACTGCAAGTAAAAAGGTCTCTAAACAGTGTCGTGGAGTTATGTCAATTCAGAGGCAGTATCTACATCAAAGTTAATTGTTCTCTGCCTTCACCATCGCAAAAAACTTCTCCAGTCTGGAGGTAACCAAATGTTGTTAACCTTTCCTCTCACAAAACAGAGTAACGGGCAGCTATGCCACATTTTACTGATGCTGTGCAAGTGTGACAGAAAGAACCAGTGACACAGACAGAAAGTCCTCCCCTTTCTCCACTGTATGCTTGTCCCTGAAGTGGCCAGTCTGCAGCACACTTCCTGCTTCCAAATACAGGCCTGTCTGGAGCACCAGGAGCATAATGCCTAATGATTAGCCTCTTTCACTGTTATCCACGTGGCTATGACTAGCAACATGGAACTTCAGAAACAGTGGAATTATGTACTAATTGATACACAGGTCACAGCAGCAAGTTTAATTCAATAGGTTATTTTTCACAACTGCAGGGAGAAACAATTTACCAAAAAGGACAAGCCATTGAGAAAACAGCAGCACAAACAAGCCTCCTTCTAGTAATTTCTCACATTTCTTATACTAAGACACAGGTTATTTAAGGACTGAAAGCTGGTAAGTATTTTCTGGAAACAATTGCTCCCTTTGAACAGGCTTAATTCACAGCCTAAGGATATAGTACTTCATCCAAAACAAGGTCTGTTACCATTCTTCCTATTTGTATTTTGGAACAAAACATGCTGGTTTTTATCCTGAAATGTCTCAGTCAGATAATGTTCCACATTTTTCAGTCAACAGTGAAACTAAAACTGAGGCCCAAGTGAAGAGATCAAGAATTCAGCTGAAAAGCATCTTATTAAAACCCAGAAAAATGAGAAGATTGCTTCAGATGAGTGGGTGATTGCAAGCTTCAAGAATTTAACAAAATGTACTTACAGGAATAAATAAGTGCTGGAAAGAGAGTTTCATTTCTCTCTTGAGCTGTTTCAACTAACATGCGAAGAGGACCTTTAGGACACAGGACAGCAACCAAATCTGAAAGAAAGAGAAAACAGATCTTATGTCCCTACAGACATAGTTACTTTTTTTTCCATAACACTTGGAGAGACCTGAAGTAAGAAAATGCACCCTGAATACAGATTTCAAAGACGGCCACTGGCCACAATTCAGTATCCTACAGCAAAGCTTTTTAACATTCTCAGTTATGCAACCTATTTTACATATTACTGTAATATGCATACAAATTTTAAAATATTATATTTCTCACTGAAGATATTATGCAACTGCAAATATACCTGTGCCTATATGTTGACCTGTGAATAATTCAAGAAAGCTGCTCTTCAACTACCATCTTGGAAATCCCCAAGCTTGCCTTCTATTAGGAAAGCTTTTTGTAACCTAAGTTTAATGCTAAAAGAAATTTTAAGACAACAGGTGCGGCTTACTTAATTCCTATGAAGCAGGCATACTGCGATAGAGAGCTCTAACATTGTTACTGCCTTCTGCACTTGTCCACTCACCATATGCCTTTAAATTAATTTGAAACTGACACTGAAAGGAACATCTGATTTTTCAGGAGCTGTGTGCTGCTCAGAGCAGGCCTTCTGCACCTGAGCCAACTGCCCTGGCACCACTGCTGGTCCCACTCAAGTAAAGAAGTCTTGGTGTGGGGTTGCAGGCTTTGAAAACTTACATCCCCTTTACTCAAAACAATTACATCATGGTCCTGGAAGTTGATCTCCACTAATTTTGTTTTGCTATCACTGAATAAAGGCTGAACGCTTGGAGCACTCATATTTGTTCCAGTTCTATGAAGGCTGGACATGGGGCTGGAGGATGGGAAGTTTTCCCTAATGTGCTTTGTGATCCATGAGCATACACACAAGGAACAATTTTCCTCTGCCTGAAGAAAGAGGACACTTAAGGAGCACACTGATGTGTAAGAGCTAATCAAATCTTATCAACCCCTGCACTTATATCTGGACAGATTCTCAGTCTTTATCATGATCAGTGACTTTGAGAGCACACATTCAGCACACTAACATGCTTCCAAAAAAATTTAAATTAAGAGCACATCTTCACTTAGCTGTAATGTTTTAATTATGTCCAAGTAACTGAATTTTAGTCTTGCCTGGAATTAAATCAGTATTTAGGATACAGTGATCTTCTTACCAAGTGCTCAGTGCCCCCTAAAGCTTTATGGAAAAACTACATCTAGGTTTCTCGCAGCCATCATTCTGGAAAAGAGCAGTATGTGACAACTACAATGAATAATAAAAAAACCCCAACAAAAAAGATCTCACAACCATATCCTTCTAAATATAAAACGACTTTGAGCAACACAAAGTGTTCTTAATCTTTCCTTCTTTCTCACTATATTATCAGGTACGGATCAGGTTGTTGCTTCTATGTCCACAAATTTGAACAATTCATAGGTTGGGCAGATCTATATTTGTATGGGACTGTACAGAAATAACAAGCTCCTAAATTCTGAATGTACAAGGGTTTCTAAAGATTCTTAAGGAAAATGAGAAACTGAAAGTTCTCCACCTTCATAAAAAAGATCAAAATGGGCCTCTTTCATCTCCTCCTCTTTTGAATTACTTCAGTTCTCCTCCTCAAAGAATGTAGAGAGTCCAGGAAACATGAAGGAAGATGGGATCATACAGTAATACAAAGCCCTCAGTTGCAGGGAACTGATCTCAGTTGAGGATCATGATCTTATCTATGAAGTCTGTAATCACCTTATCTGCTATTTTGGATGATACACACACATGGGGTTTTTTTTAAGGTCTAGTCAGACAAGTGGAAAAGTCAGGGAACAAAAGAAATTCCCACCACAGGAGCTGTTAGTGTGCCTTGCTCCCAAACTTACCATACACTGAAATGACAGCCAGGATAAGCCATGCAGTCCATTCAGGAAGGTACTTAATGAACACCAAGGCCATGAGAGCACTTATCATAATGAGATATGCCTGCTGGAGCCGAAGAGGACCCTTCCAATGGATACAAATCATTCCCACAACACCGAAGTTCCAGATCATGAGTGCCACCGTAATGTAGTCCATGGCAACATTGTATGTCTTAAAAACCTCGCTAAAAAAGAGGAAAATAATACAGACTGCAGTTGCTTGAAGCAATGGAAACAAATGACAGATGCAAACTTCAGAATAGCCTTTAAAAAAATTTCATCTTCAGTGTAGTGGCATAAATGTAAAATTCTTTCTGCAATTAGTACTTAATTATTCTTCACAATAGGATTAATTTTGCCAGTGTTTGCTTCACACCAGCTCTTCTGCTTTTTTGAAAGTTTTCCTTAATCTTCTATTTCCTTCTCAATCAAAGCAAAAACTGACAGGGAGGGACATTACTGCAAAATCAGTCGTATTGATTATGCTCATAACTTTTAATAATCAGAATAATCAGAACTTGTGAGGTTATAATGGATCTTTAACGGCATGCAAAGATCTCTCTCTGCTTACATGCTGCCTGTGGAATGCCTTGATAACTTCAAAGATATTTGTTTATTCTATTATTTCCCATAAACACTAAAGTAAAAAGCTTTATTTCTGGATGAACCATGTCCCTGTCACATCAAATACTATAAACTAATTAAGAACTTCAATAAGTAAAACCAAAATAGACAAATGTCATCACCAAGTCACAGGTGATTTCTGCTGACTCGGGGAAGAAATGGTTGTGATGGTTTTTTGCAGCATCTGCTGCTCCCAACTCATCAAGCCACTAAGAACCCTATAATTTGCATAATACTTTCCTCCAGGAAACCTGTCTTCTGCAGCTGCCAGTTACCTTTGAGATGTACAGTGTTAACAGGATGTCCCTTACTGTCATCGTGTATAATTGTCTACAAACTCCCTCAGTCTCTGAACCTCTGGCAAAAGGAAGCCAGCACTGCTGTAAGGCAGGAGGGACAGATGAAGAAATTGCCCTGTATTTCAAAAGCCATTGTTAGTGTTAGAGAAACTACTGACCACAAAGGCATCACAGATCACTTTTAGCAAAAATCAGTGACTGAAGGGAAGACCATATTCTCCTTCCAGAGACCAAATTAAATAAGTTTCTTCACAGAGAAGTGTTTGTCATCAAGTGGCATAAAAACATATAGAGCATAATAATTTCATGACATAACTCTAGTTACAAACCCTCAGGAGGCTGCTCATTTTAGATAATACTCAGTATTTTGGCTTTTCTTAATGTCTGGACAAGGGCATGCTTCCAAATTTGAGAAGAAAAGTGCTGAATGTGTTTTGGTGAGATAGATTCTTTTCAGTTGACTCTTTTCCACCACTTCCACACAAACAGCCTTTGCATATACCGCTAACAATCAAAGCCATGATGTAAACAACTGCCCTTGAATCATATGTCAGTGAAAAATTAAGTTATCAGAAGACATGCCAGCAGAACAAGCTCCTCCCAAGATATTCTGATAAGCAAGATGTGCTTATTCTGGTGATGTGTGTGATGGATTAGGTACAGATTAACTTCTGTACTTAATCAGACGCACTATAAACCCATAAATCACTCTCTGTGTGTACTCTATCAGCCTATTTAAAACTAAAAATTTTATTGCAATAGCTTACTCACTGCCATTCCTCTTAAGATTCAAGGCCTAGTTCTAAAATAAATATATACATAAAGTGATACATGAAAAATAGCATATTAATGGTTTCGTTCACTTACCCCAGGTAGATGAATGAGAAAAAGAAAAGCAGCAAAAGAGAAGAAATGATAAGCCAACCATGGATCACCTGGAGAAGAAGATATCAATACAGATGTTCTTAGACTTGTTATTTTAAATTTAGCATCTATTAAAATGCTTTTAAGGTTATTCCTCCTTTCGTTTAAAACAAGAAAATTATTTAAGATATCTCTCTGTTTGGTTTGCGCTACTATTCATGTTTACTATTCATGTTTAGTCTATGCACATTGGTGTATTTCACTTGACACTTAAGAATTTTAAGTGCTTTTTGAACTTTCAGTAGATGTTCTTTAGCTCTATTGAAAACTACTGTTTGTGTATTTTTAGACTATTTTGATACCAGTGGCATTATAACATAGCAGAATCATCCAGCATGAACACAGATGGAAAACATGATTCACTTTTGTGCTGCTCTGACTTCAAATCATTTTCAAAATGCAGTTATAGAATTAAATGCTGGAACCCAGAAAAACCTTCAGTGCTTATCTGTTTAAAGATCATCAGTGAATGACTGTATAAAGATTTCTATATTCTCTATCAGTCATCTACAGACATAATCCCTAATTTTGATATGAGAGCAGACTTACATGCCCAACAAGTCAATAAAGAACAGTTCAGTGTTGTACTCAGCAGGGACACTCAAAGATTTAAACCTAGAGATGACAGGCACTTAGACTTTGCACTGACAGAAGTGCACTCTTCTGGTATTTATTGTGCAAAGTGAAAAAACCACAATCAAAGACCCCTTTAACTCCAGTAATCTCTTAACATCTCTTAACTGAGACTGAAAAGTCAAAGTCCCAACACAGAATCTCTTCTATAAAACCTGACCCAGCATTACAAGTAGACAACTTGTCAGAAGCTATAAACTAGAAATCAAAGCTACATAAGGAATCCTGCTTTGAACAGACACAATCAGTGGAAAATTAACTGGATAAATTTGCTGTATATATATACCAGACTAAAGTATTCAGAAGCTGTTAAAAAACTGTGTTATCTCTTTGTCCTCTTCTTAAAAATGTGTAGTCGAATGCATCCTACGTTCTTAAAATATTTAGCAAATGTTAACTTCAAAGTAAAGTGCATATGCACAAAGACTAAAGGAATCACACTTACGTGATGCAACCAGGACTTCCTGGCAAATTAAGAAGCCAGCCATTACAGTTAGTAATTTAGTACATGGAGTCTAATGCTAAATTCCTCATATGCATTTTTAAATTTTTTGGCCATTTTTGAAACATTCATTCTCCTCCTTCACGCTGCTTCTCGAAAGAGGTTCAAATTTAACTTTCAACCTAATAAAACCTGTCATTTAATTTCCTAATCTAACAGACTGGCTTTTGCTAGTATGTTCTCAAAAAGACTTAAGAAATTCCCACATGCAATAAGCACAGTGCCTGTAAGGATGCTGCAGGAAAACTGCCAAAGTATCTGTCTCAGTATTTCAAACTGTCACCTCTCACAGCAAATGGGACAAAGAACCTTTCCAAAGGTGAAGATTGGTATGTATTGACTGAAACAGAATCAAATTTTCCAACAACTTGTGAAGCTACTAAGTAGGGACCACACAAGAGTAACTTTATTCCTCTGTAAAATTAGTTGAAACCATTTTAAGAAAACAGCAAAGAAAGCTTGTATTTGTAATATAAGCTCTTAAACTCCTACCACATAAGAAAATAAAGTGAATAGTAATGTTTCATCCTAAAAAAATAGTGAATGCTGATAGTGTCAAACACTGAAGTCCAGCAAATTTCTACACACACCTTGCATAACTACTGTCAACAGAACTAGAGGAGGTAGTTTCAAGAGTTGATCTAAGTTGGCATTTTACACACAGATGTTTGCTTTATTCTCAGTATCTATCTCATTTATTATACCATTTCCCAGATCACTGGTCTCTTTTCTTACAAGTGACTTTTCCAAAGTACTTCTACACAACAGGGTTTTTGCCTTCTCATTAAAGAATTTTCATTCTTCATTTAACAATAACTTTGACACTAATTGATTGCTGGTTCAAATTTGGCTTTATCTGCTACAATTTGAATAAAAATTAAGGATGGGCTGCAGCATGCAGAGAACTAAAATGAGAACTAAAATTAAACAGCAGTCAGACTTTGGTTAGGCAGACTGAAACAACGAAGAACGCATAGAATAAAAAATTAAAAAGCAAAAGCTAATCAAATACAATCCCCTTCAAAGATGCTGTTTCTGAACCAGGATCATGCTTAACATCATGTACAAGACAACCACAGGAAACTAACAACAGTGAAGCTGAAGTAGTATTTCCTCTCTTCAGAAGAGTTTTCAGACAAAAATCTTGTGAGGATAAGCAAATTATCACTACCAGATGAACACCTAATGTTGGTTCCTTATAAATTCCATTCCCCATAATCTGGAGACAATCTACATACAGAACTGCAGGCAAAATAGAACCCCATTGACAGGTAACTACATTTCACAGCATTCTAATACAGCAGCATAGGAATACTCTGACAGAAAATTTAAAACTAAATTAGTGATTTAGTGTAATTAGCATAAAATACAACCACAGGAAATTTCTGGTATTTAATAATTCTAATTTACAGTAGAACAATTATTTTGTAAGGAAAATGTCCTGTGCTTTAAAAGGTTAAGAAGGAAACCAGAAATGTGAAAAGCTTAGTTGTTGCCTTCAGCACCTGAGGAGAACCAAGTGGCTACTTAGGAACCTAGTTAAAGCAAAGTAATTATTTGACTTCATTAAAATGAAGAGAATTGCCAGTTTAACAAGAACACTTTGTCAGTTCAGATGTAAGAACACACTATGACAAAAGGGAAGGTCTGTACGTTAAAAACAGTATTCCACAATCTATGCAGATTCAGGCAAAAATAATTTCCCCTGTCACTCCACAGATAATTTGTAAAGGGGTTTCATCCACAGACATGAAGACCAAAAACACTGTTCCCTCTTCAAAACAAAATGAAATGAAGCAAATCTTTGAATACCACTGTGTGCGTTACAACTGTGAAACAGATTCAAGGTCCTGGCTGCATACGGAGAAGTTTTATTACGCTAAGCCTTGTCAAATGGATCATTAAGACCAAAACAAACCAGGAATTTTCATGGACAACTCCTCCCATGCAGGTGGCACTGCAATTAATTATGCTAAGCCTGGACTTGCCTAGATTACATCACTACGTGATTGAAGCCTTTCACAAAGAGCCTTAGAGTCTCTGTGTTGGCTGTACGAATGCTGCCGGGTGTGTACACACACTGATGGGATACAGGGTGGGAGAGAAGAGCCCTCAAAATAAGACCAAGTCTGTCCTTTGTATTTCTTGACCACAGAAAGATTTCAGTGCATGAACATTTCAAAAGAATAGAAAACAATGCCACTCTGTTTCTAACTGACAGAACAGATGGCAGTGATAGCACTGGGCCTTTGCCCTGCTTTGTGCCAAATGAACAGAAGCCACAAAATTGAAACGGTGAATTAAATCACCAATTCTGCTACTTTCACTCACTCATCTTTGATAAGCCTTCATTTTGTTCCATTCTCTAAATACTCTGTACTAATAAATAAAACTAGCACAACTACTTACCTTGTAGCACCTATATTTGTAAAGCACAACCAGAAGGATGGTCATAACAATGATAACGCTGATCATGATGGCTGCGTTAAGAATAGAATTCAGGGCTCTCTGTCCTACTGTCTCTGTCTCTTCTGTGAAAGGAGTGTAGATGCTACAAAAACAAAAAGTCAACTGAAATGACACTGAATGCACAGATGTTTCTGGTATGTGAGGCCAACATCAAACAAAACTGCATTTATCTTTCAGTTCAGAGCTCTAAAAGCACATCTATTTTCTACTAAGGTAAAACTTAAAAGGTGGCGTAGTATCATATTAGGCAAACTTGAATTCCTTTAGAAGACTTGACTTGCCTACATTCTTAGATTACTACTGTTTTCTGCTTTATAAAGCAGATACAGCCTACAGCTGCCCACAGTTTGATAAGGCTACTCCCATGCTGTGTGTCACTGCCACTCTGCCACGCTACCACTCATGTGCTGGCCAGTGCAGTTGGAATGTCACTTACGGATTCGCCGTGAAAGGCTCCCCTGTGATTTCAACAAAATAATGTATGGGCTCAACTCACTCTTTCCTAAAGAAATACAGTCTCCTGGGGCAACTACTTCATTGTGGGGTGGGAAGGCAAGACAGGGAGAAAACACTTATCATAAATAAAATCTCAAGAAAAAAAAATTCTTTGATCAACAGCTTCTAAAGTGAAGAAAAACTTTGTGTTTCATTGAAACATTTTATGACATACAAACATTTCAAAGCCAAACACACTTTAGAATCATTTTGTCTAAATGTTTTCACAGTGGAACATTTAGACTGATCTTTAAGGTCTATTCCAACTCCTTAACATTCTGTGATTCTATGACTTGCTGCAGTTTCTGACAGGCTCAGTATTCTTCCTTTGCCCCCTTCTCTCAAATCAGCTTTCACTGGAATTGGGTTTTTTTTGGCAACATTAATATTTTACCAAAATCCCAAAAACTTCCACAGAAACATCTGCCAGGAAAGTTTCTATAACTTCACCAGAAGTGAACCTCTTGAAGTTATGTTCTCCTTGCACTTGAATTTCTTTATCAAGCAGCATGGGCAAACCAAAATATGGCATGTATGTTATTTCATTTACACTAGTAGTTTTGTTCCTTTTCCAAAACTCTTTTATTCTAGCATAGTATAAGTAAAATGGCTTTGGCTCAGGATGGAGTTTATTAGCATGATAAAGTATTAAAATGAGGACTAGGATTTGAATCAAGCAGTAACAACCAAGATATTATCCACACTGGTCACCAGACAAACAACAAATGTCAACAATACCACAAAGAGGAGTCTGGTTTCTGGAAGGAATAAAACAAAACTATCTTTGGAGACTGGAGAACGGGAAAACAGAGGCAAGAGGAAGTTCACTGCTTGAATCAGACTCCAAAAGAATTGTGATTTTGAAGAAAATTATCTAAGTCCACTAGAAAGATAGGGGAAAATACTGATACATACAGCTGTCCATCCTTGCGTGTATAAAAGCTGACAGACTTGATAGTTGCAACAACAACCACCATGCAAAGCGTGACAGGCACAAACAGCATAATCACATGTTTTGCCCCATATTTCAGTGTTAGCTCTTCATCTTCTTCTTCATCTTGCTCCACCACCTGCTGAATGTTGTTTTGTGGCTGCCCATTAGTCTCAGACTCAGCATTGTCATTTCTTCTGCGCTCACTATTATCATGGCGACGTCTTTCACTGTTGTCATTCTGCAATACATAGAAACCAGTTTCCTCAGCAACTCTCCACAAACATGTGCTTGTACATTAAGCTAAAGATGATCCTGAGGAGGAAACATGTAAGATAATATTTACAGCCAAGAACACTTGCTACAGCAGGGATTTAAACAGTAGTAATTAACTGCATCACAGTTATTAAAAGAATGGGAGCACGGGGTCATGTTAGAAACATTTACATAAAAAACGCCAACAGTCAAAAGTAGTCTGGTTGCATCTATGAGCCTGTGTCACCTTTCCTTTGAAGAGAGTTTCAAAAGATGAATAAAGGTATCTCTTCTCCTTAGTTCAAACTACAGTTGGTAAAAGGATGCATGATAGTGGAATGCCTGTAACTTTACAAGAATGAACTGTATTGACCGTTAAGAATAATGCCAAACAGACATTTATGATCCCGTCTCCATGAAAATCCCAAGAAGAGGTCTACTTCCTTTACTCCCACTAGAGTATACTAAGTAGAATATATATTAAAATGGATTTTCATGAGGTATAGTGTTCTCACATTTTTAGTAAGAACGACATAGAAATGGTGATCAAATTCAGGTAATTCTCAGTCTTTAGACTGCTATTTGATCCCAAAGTTTCAGCGCGGAAATTAAGCACGCAAATTTTCTTCTTTCCTAAGGAAACTACTGCCACATCCTTTCACTGATATTGCAGAAATTCCACCACTCATGACAAATAGGAAAGAGCTTCCTGTTGTTCCTAATACTGAAACATGAAGGGTATAATACATGAAACATGAAGCATATAATTCAAATGCCAAGACAGTGGTAAACTTCCAATGGAAGCAAAAGCACAAAGCGGGAACATCACCAATTAGTAAGTGATCAGGCCTGCACTCCAGGCTCCTGGTGTCACAAATCTTTTACGCCCTCTTCAAGAAGCACCACGAGCAGGGGACATTCACCTTTTATATGTAGTGTGCACATACAGAGAACACAACAGGAGAGTGATCTGTGGATCTATGCTTTACCTTTTCTGGACTACAGAGAAATAAAACCATTACCAGACACTCTAAACAAGCACTAAAATGTGACAGTTGATACAGACCACTCGCTTTTTTAGCTTATTACAGTGTCCAAAATCAGTGCTGTACTGTTAAAATTCAAGAGGTTTAATATAGGAGATAAAACAAAAATATTTTTGATTCCTTACAAAATTAATCTCATTTCTTCTGAATTACTTCCTGCAGAACAGTCATGTTTGACTAAGTGCATTAAAGCAGCATTAGATTAAAATGTAAAATAAATTGAAGGATGATACCTTTTGCAATACCTTTAAAGTATCACTCAGTTTTCATAAAATTGATCTGAACATAAGACAGGGAACTGAAAATAACCTAATGATTTTTTCCTTAAGCATTTCTACTCAAGTAGTTTTTTTCCTTAAATGTCCAATGTTAAAGTCCAATTACCTGATCTCAGTAGCATTTCCAAACATAACTGCTGACTTGTATCTCATTAATTCACTGCAGTTTTTTGATAAATCAATAATAATTTTAGAGAGTCTCTCTACAGAATTTTCCCAGCCCCACCCTCAGAAAAGAGAAGATGGTAAGTACACACTCAGGAACTCACAGTGGGGTTTTTAAAAGCACTTAAGTGATTAAGGAACACAAGTCCCTGGACTTTGAACTGTAAATACTGACACGGCAAAGCCCTGGTTGAAGCTTTACAACTTCCCCAACTCATGAAAAATTTGCTTTTACGAAGCAGTACAAAGTAACAATATGCACCAAATGATCTGCCTATTCCTTTGTTTTTTGGTGGTATCTTTAGGATCAAGCTCAGCAGGATTTCAAGATCTGTCCTCTAAGAAAATCTGTTTCATTTTTCAATAAGGAAATAGAATGTAAGAGGAGAAAAAACCCCAAACAAAACTTGCTTAAATGAAACAATTAAAACTAGGACACAACCAGATTTTGAGAGTCATGGTTTTAACCTCAGTTTGAATTTAGTATAATTAACTTGAATTATGTCCTGAAAAAGATGCTGGGTTCAAAATTACTTCTTACTAAATGAAAAATCTATTATAAATCACTTGGTATTTTGCATAAAGTCCTCACATACAATTATTCAAAGTCAGATAGAAATGGGAATATGGGAGAATGCAAATAAAGAGATAATGTTCAATTAATCTGAAATGCTGCCTACAACTAAACCTATTTCTGTACAGATTACAGCAGAAATGTAACATTCTTCACTTTGATAGTAAAATACTCCATTTCTCTCAGCCTACAGCAAGACAACAATAAACTTAACCATCTAAATAAACTGCCTAAGATGATCATAAGTAACAATACACTGGAGATGAACAGAGACTTGGAACTCTGCACAAGCAGAGCAGACCGAGCACTTGGGTTTCTGCACACTTGCCAAACATGTCGCTTTTTCTCTGCTGTAATAAGAGTCTTGCATGAGGGAGCACTTACCCCATCTCTGGAACAGAAATATATCAAAATAAATAAAAAATCCACAGCTTCACAGAGCAAACACAAAAACATCCAAAGGAAAAGCCTGATCAACTACCACACCACTACAAAAACCCGTTACACCAAACACAAAGAGAAAAACTGAAGAAATTAGATGAATATGTGTAATTTTACTCCCTTCTCTAGTTAAGAACAAAGATGCAACCAAAAAAGGCCTTTACATACTAAAACACAGTGCATGAAAACTAGATCAGCATCAAGAGTTACACAAGTTATTCTCTGATTTGCATTTAAAGCTAGAAAATAAGTTGTCCTTTCAGGCTACTAAAGTGTAGCTAAATGTGACATGCGCGTGCCCCACTGCTTAAAAGAACAAAGTGCACATATATCCTACCTGATCAGTATTAAACAGAGCAGAGGCCATGGACTCTTGCTGAAGTGGAAGCAAAGGAACAGACTCTTCACTTTCCTCAGACATAGTTAAAAGTGAAAACTCTGAAGCTAAAAAGTCAGTAACACCTGTTGTAACACCGTAAGCAAATGTAAGTTACGAACTACGCGCTTTCAGGCGAATAAACAATATCAAAAGCAAATGATAGTGGCTTCTTTCCCTATCAGGAAAATAGTTAATAGTAAACCCAGACCAATGCTCCTGAACCAAGAGATTAAAACATAGCATATTTGAGAAGAAGTTTTTAGCCTATAAAATCTAGATTTATCCATCAGGAGCAGACCACCATGCCTGACAGTGGGCATGGACTTCATTTGTTCTCACATACATCACTGATGTTAAAAGGTCATTATGCAGTAGCAGATACTGAAGACTGGGTGAACTCTTTGTGTGTGACTAGAAGAGGAGATGACAAATTATAGCACTTAGTGATCTCACATGCTGACTTGTTAGCCACAGGAGCTAGTACAGTTAAGCAGGAAAGAACTTTTGTAGGTGTGTACAAAAACAAAGTAGATGTGTAAAGGGAAGAAACATCATTATAACTTAGTATCAAAACTACAGTTACTTAAACATGGAAAGGAAAAGCACAAGCAGCAGTTATTCATCAGTACAGTCTGTTAGTCAGAACATAGAACCCTTTGCTGGTAAGGAGCATCACCAAGTTATCTGTAAGCATGGTGAGCCCACAGCTTATCACTGAGCTCTGCCTTTTAAATCTGGCAGAAGTCTTCAATAAAAATTAATCTCTCACCTAT
This sequence comes from Nicator chloris, assembly GCA_013400495.1. Classification (NCBI taxonomy): domain Eukaryota; kingdom Metazoa; phylum Chordata; class Aves; order Passeriformes; family Pycnonotidae; genus Nicator; species Nicator chloris. The sequence continues at coordinate 28,482 of WAAE01027488.1, read as the reverse complement.
CCAAGAGGAAAAGAAACCTTTTTCATTTCCTCTGAAGTAAAAAGAGAAAGGATACAGTAGGAAAGTTCCCACTTTTCTGTTCTATTTTTTCAAATGTTTTATATTTTTATTGATATAGCATGATGCTTATCTGAGGATTTTTCAAAATTCTATTTAAACTGATGATTGTATAGAAGAGTTGAAGCAGGAATCAGAATATTCTCTTGAATTAGTGCTATAGACACATCTACAAGTGGCCCAGCCTCACAAGAGCATTTCCGTGCCACAAGGAAACCTGATATTCAAGAGCTATAGCAGGAACAAAGAACGGTGTGACAAGTCTAAGAGCCTGAGCACCACACCCAAGTAGATAATGTAAACTTGACTTCTCCAAAATACATACAGTACAATGGTATGGTTTGGTTTTAGCAACAAGTACGCGCTTAGGTCTTCAAAGCAATCAAAACCTCAAGAACCATGAGAGCACCTTGAGAATTATTCACAAGTAAGACAAGACAACGCTGTTCTTCCTGCATAGGAATAGTCCTCTAGTAATAACAAAACCCAGGCCTCAAGCTCTACCTAGACTAAAATTAACTCTGTGACTGAGAAACCTGTAAACCAAGCAGACCACAGCCAGGCAGATGAAGAGAGCTCACTAAATATTGTAAATGTCGGTGTTTGATACCAGAATGTTTGACCCTTTTCTTTTTTTTCCTTGACGGCTTGGTCACTCCAACACCACTTTAAACTGGGGGAGGTCTTATCTGTACATAAAAATGAGTTTAGAACATCAGATATTTTGCAGCATATTCTTTTGGCACTGCTTATCACCACAACAGTTCATAAAGATAAAATGAATCCCAATGAACTATTCATTCCCGTTTAACTGCTACCAGGTACTAAAATCGTTTGTTACATACAGTGTTGCTGAGGTGGGTATCAGGGAAGTTTTCTGTCAGCTGCCCATGCTGAAACTGGGGTAAATGCGCAGACAGCTCTGTCATTGGGACAGTCCTCTGGGAATCACTTATTTCCACACAAAATGGACCTTTCTTCTTGAGATGCTGAAAGGAAAGAGATGTGTAAAAAGCCTTTGTTCTTAACATGACCAGGTTTTCCCTCCCCTCCCTACTCCAATTTCTAGAGTTCATATATACCAAAGACAACCATTCTGTATCTAACCATAATATCAAACTGTAGCACATCTACTAAGAGGTCATAATAGGGATTTTCCAGCACAAAAATGTAAGAGCCTCTAAGTGTTATCAAATCAGTTCATCAGCTACAGAAATCAGTCAGCAACAAACTAATAATTTAAGCAGTTCTCCATTCCTTCCTGTGCACCAAATGAGAAGCATTCCACACTTGCTCAGAGCACAACTTTCATGTTTTATCTCAGCAGAGCACAATTGCTCCAAGTTGTTCTGGATTGCTGACAAATTTAGCAGTAATTTTCAAGGATGACTGAGTTACACTTGATTGTTTAAAATCTAGACATATCCTTAACACTGTGATGCTGCAAGAGTGACCTAGTGCTACACAAGACAGTATTTCAGCTGAACCTCAAGAACTAACATGCATTCAGTTCCCTATACGTACCAGCTACATCTACATAAACATGCCTCGTGTATGTAACAGCTTTATATGTTCTTCCATAAGAAAGTCAGATGATAAAATTGTCTTATGTGAACTATATGCTCCATAACAAAAGAGGATACAGCAATATAGAGGAAAGAGGAAGTTTGACTGACCTAACTAAATTTCAGGAAAGAACCCCATAATTTCAAGAGACAATGAGCAGGCCTAGATAAATCACAGGCTTGGTCACATAAAAAAATAAATAATGAATACACCTCAAGGGTGGAGTGCCAGTCCATCCCACGTGGCTCTTGCTCCTACCTTGTGTGAATTCCAGCACTCATCAGAACTCTTTACAGCAATTTTACTCACTAAAATGGAAGAAAAAAATCCAGGAAAAGAAAACAAGAACATTTTTCTGCTGCTTCAGTATACTCAGCTAATGTATTGAGAGACCTTGAAAAACTCTTACAACAGAGGACATCATAAAGCAAAGCCTCTCGCTTTTGTTAGCAGCAAGACACAAGTGCTGTAAGACAGCATCTTAAAGAGAGAGCTAAGCCTATTTTCATAAACAGAACAGAAACTGTTTCTCTATTTATGAATAAATATGTATCTAACAAGACTAGGGCACAGTGCTTACTAACTTCAGCAGCTAACTTAGTGAAGAGCCAATAGGAAGCAACACCAATTGAAAAAGTCTACTGGAAACTGTTTGGAAAAAGAAAGTGAACGTAGTATTCACTAGAATAGCTCCCTTCCACACTTGCCATTAAAAGTAAGGCACATCTAATTTAAAATATAAATTAAATGTAGGATTAGATGAAAATAAATATTAATTACATTGCTCTTACTTTTAACATTTTACCCTAATTCTTTGGTTGGAGTACACAATAAAAACAATATTGTTTTAAGGCTCCTTTTGGTAGTAATTCTCAGTGACAGGGCAACCACAACAGAAAAAGTTGACAATTTTCATCCAGATGTGGACTATCAAAATGAGATTTTTCTCATAGCAGCATGTCAAAATTCAAATTAATTACTGGAGAGAAAACCAAAACGAAATGCCAACCACAAAATTGTACTTATAGACTGGTAAAGAAGGCCACCACGAATCCACCAAACAAAAAAACCTCAGCTACTGACAAGCAGAGAGAATCAGCAGACAGGGAGGAGTAACTGATGGAAGAGTTGCACCCAAGTTTGAATGACAGCCCTCAAAATTTATGGTTTGTTAAAACAGTTTCTTTTGAAAACTCAAGAGCTCAGAAAACGGATTCAGGACATCTTCACAAACAACTTTATTTTGTATTTCTAAGTAAATGAAATTTGTATTTGAAACGTAACTATAAATGAATGAAATCTATAAATGAACTGTGCATAAACAGACACAAACTAAAACTTGGCTTGTTTTACCTGAAAAGGGACTCACCAAGACATTTTTTTCCTAATTAAGCTGTTAACGTTAAAATAGCCTGTCTAAAAAAGTTCTTCCTTGCTTCCTTTGGCTTTCCTAGGTCAGAACAACAGGAGTTACAACTGCCGCTGTCATGCGCTTACATTTAGCCTAACAAACAGAGGTGACACGCAAGTAAGCTCCTCGCAGAAGAGAAAGCAAAGCAAGTATGGATCAGACAAACGCGGCACGGTTAACCCGTGCTTTCTCCCTCAAGTGAGCAGCAAGAAGCAGCTGCCACCGCTTTGGGGACACCCCGGCCGCCCCCGCCCTCAGCCCTGCCTCGGGCCGGAGCAGCCTCACTGCAGCCGAGGCACTGCGGTCTCAGCCCCCGGGAGGCCTCCGCGGCGCTGAGGGTGTGGGTCAGGCTCCGACCCGACCCCGCTCGGTGTCACCAGCTGCCCAGGCCCGGCGCAGCCGCACCGGCCCCAGCACCGCTCTGGGCAGCCGGGGAGCGGCAGGGACGCTCCCCGACCCGTGGGCGTGTGCCGCAGGGCTCGCCCAAACACCGGGCCCGGCCCACCCCCGGTGGCGCAGCGCGTCCGGCCCCCCAGAACCGCCCGGCCCGCCGGGCACCGCGCTCTCGCCCGCCCCGCCGGGGCTGCGCCGGCCCCCCTGCCGACAGACGTACCTGCACGGCGCCCCTTCCCCGCTCTCCGCCACCGGCTCCTCGCCGCCCGCAGCCCAGCCCCGCTCGCTTCCGGCCCGCGCCCCTCCCCCCGCCGCCACCTCACTTCCGACGGGCGCTGAGGAGCGTCCCCGGCGCGGGGCAGCCGCCGCACCGCGCCCCCGCCGCACCGGCCCGGGCCGCGACCTGCGGCAGGGCGCACGGGGGAGGCCTCGGAAAGAACGCGCCGAGAGCACTGCCCGTCAGCAAGTGCCGGGAATAGAGACACGCAGGTGGGAACTCATGAAAGCCACCGGCTGGGAGACACTGGCAGGATAGCACAGAATGATCTTCCTTGCTTCTTGTTTCCCATTTCTTTTCAGTGCGTATTGATGAAGAAAACTGATACTTGAAATTTTACATATTCCAAACACTGAATAGCAGTTACACAAAATGATTATCAGGAGAATAAGAGCATGTGCTGTGTCAAATTTTAAAGCCTTATTCCACAGTAAGGTCCAGATAAACAAGTACATCCAGTTCTGTTGTGTAAATACTGGTATTTTTTTCATGACACAGTGTGTGGAACTTCTGGAGTAACTTTCCCTCACAGTATGGGTTGTACTATAGCATGATGCACCGAGTACCTGGCGGCAACATCCCTACTTTACTCATGTAATCTCATTCTGAGCATACTCTTGATCTGTGCATTCACTAATGTAACACATGGAGTGTACATTAAATCATACATCCAGACAGTGAAGTGTTATATTATTGGCAAGTCTTTCTACCCCAGATTTTCCCAATTTATCTTGAAATAATTCTGTTAGTGCACGTTGAAAGTTACCAAACGAAAGTTACTTTCTATACTAAGAACCTCACCAGTATATAACTTGTGTTCTACTCCCCAGCATCACTGACACAAAATACAATATCACTGAGACATAGTAACAAAACTTTGAGTAAGAGGTAAAAGTAGAAGTGACTTTATACTTGCATTCTGAAAGGGGAAAAGCTGATAAGCCAGAGTTCATCTAGTGAACATTCTTCTTCCACTACTGAAGAAAATCTGAGCTTCCACGAAACTGAACTTTTGATGACATCACAATGATTCGACATACTTATTTACCTAGATATTTAACACTCCAGCTTAAAGTTTACATGTCTTTTCCATCCAGACACCTTCAGCCTCCTCAGGAAAGGAAGAGTACAAGCTTATGTCCATTAAACACACAGCTTTAGGGCAGAAATAAACTGCAGTTTCGTAACTTGAGCTTCCTCTGAAAAATCTGTATGAGGATGTTGGGCAATCTGTCACCCAGTGGCAAGTCAACGCATTTGTCACGTCTGTCTTGTTTAACTACTACTAATGAGAGAGAATGCCATTTACCAGGTCAAAAGGCACCCGTGAAGTTCACTCTCCCTGTTCTCTGTATTTGCTACAAACAGAGCAAGCTTTGATTTTATTTAGAATTTGAAAAATTTTTGGTAAATGGTGATGCAGAACTGTATAGGGAAAACAGGGAAGTAATTTCTTAGAGTTGCAATCATCAAGCTGCAGATAAAAACAGGAAGATTGCAACATGTAAGCATGCAAACGAAAACACTGTCAGGCAAACTCAAGTACAACATGGAAGTAACATCTGAGCATGACACCTCAAGTTAAAAAAGAACATTTGGTGGTGTGTAGTGCCGTATCACAGAGATGAGAATGAACATACTGGGATCACATCTAAATTTGCAGGCTTCTAGTCACCCACTATAAGCAAGAGGTAGTTTTAAAAACACCCCCACCCCTAATTTGGGAACACTTGATTCAGTCAGGAGCGTTAAATACAATTGCATGCTGCATAAGACTCCAAAAGAATATCAACCCTTAAATCAAATATATACATTTTTAATATCTGAAATATTTACATGGTGGAACCTTTACACGATCCCATTTGTTAAGAACAGTGTTTTCAAGTGTCCTCTCCAGATACAAAGAACTAGTAACTCAAGGTCACAGTTATGTTTTCTGAACAGGTCAACCTGTATCCTTCAGTTAAATACAATATAGAGATACTGGAACACCTTTACTTAATTTGTTTGCTATTAAGAATTGTGTTTCAGAAATTAAAAATAATTTTGAGACCGTTTGCTCCCTGGAACACAGTCCTCCTGCAATCAAAACAGCTCACAGCACATTATAGATTTGACTTCTTACCCAGGTATGAGATTAAAAAAAAATGCAGTTTACAGTACATGTCATCATTTATACCATATCAGTCTATTCATAAAAAAACATACAAACAAGGCAGGAAAATATTACCCTCTTTTTGTGGACAACAGACTGTGTACAGTAGAAAACAAAAGTCAGGGCTAGTTTAACAGTATGGATAAAAACAAGATTTCAGCTTTTTTTGAAAACTTATGGTTTAGTTTTCATGGTTGTTTTGTTTTCTTTTTAAAGAGAAAGTTACATCCAAACACGGCTTTTGTTTTGCTTCTAAATACTAAAAAAAAACGTTTTTAAAAATAATTTCTTTTTAAAAAAGACATCTGATTTTTTGGAGACAGAAGGGATAGGAGGTAAGGGCTAGAATGAAATTGACCAGAAGAAAAAACCAAAAACCATTAGATAGCACTTAGTCAATTTAGGTCCTGTCCTGCGCTTGTTTAAACTGAGCAAATAAAAAATTTCCTGTGATTTGCACTTTCTGGGAAAGAAGCAGGGCATCTGCAAAAGATTAGGTTCCCAGCTTCATTAGTAATTCTTAATGGGCAACAAAACACCAAGATTACTACTGGTTCACGTTAGAAAGAGAAGTTTGAAGGAACTCCTTTTCCAGTCAGATGAAGAGATCAAATGAACACATAGCCGTGTTCTGTGAAAACAGCTCAAGACACTTATTTTTAAATCGTATTTTGATCATTCCTTAAATAAATGGGGAAGTATGCTCCCAAAAAACCACTGATAAACTTGCAGTAAAATCCTTTGTCTTCATCTGTAACTGATATAGTTCCACATTAAGTGCAAATGTTTTGCAAAACAGGGGATTTTTTTTTTCTTAATATTTACAAGAATCAGAGTAACATAACAAAATTACCAAAGAGCATGTACAGTAGCTGCAGCTTATAAAACATACCGGTAATTGTACCTCGTGTATTATAAAGAGAACCAATGCAGGATTTGATAACTAATTGAGAAGGGTAAAAGGGGCCTCAGACCAGAGGACAAAAAAATTCACATTTTCTACATAAAAAAATACAGGTCTCATGTCTCTGAGAACAGAGAGAATTCAAAGTCTCTGAACAATGGGGGGGAAAAAAAGCCCAAAATTGAAATGGAACCCTAGAAGCAAGGAGAGCGCTTTATTTGACCAGGCCAATCTTCTTTGCTTCTGTCTCGTATATCAACAACCTCCACATTTTGACTATGAAAACTTCAGCTTCTTCATCTAGTACCTGCAGGAAATACACATTGTATAGATTATTTTTTAGGTTATGCATTTCAGTTATAAAGACTAATTGTAGATACATCAGAATGACAAAACTAGTATGACATAATACAAGTCTCTGAGAGAGGGTCCGAATCAAACTCTGGCAAGTTTGTCTGTCCAGCATCAGTGACTTGACCAGGCTCCAACTATATATTTGTATAGTGCAGCTGTCGAGCACTTAGAGGTAGAAACATCAGTAAACTAGTATCCAAGAGTGGTTTGGGAAGAGGCAGAGAAATTGCCTCTTGGAAACAATATAAGAACAGGACATTCATATGTGGTATTTTCCTTTAAATAAACTCCTAATCTCTGCTCATTTTTGTTTGGAACTTGGATATTTGTTAAATAAACCCTCAACGGATTTCTATTCCCTGAACCTATTATTTAGGCTTTTCTTATATCTTTACAAACTTTTAGCATCCACAGCATCTCTCCGAAGTTCCCCACGTCACCTACTAGTCACACCAAAAACAATCTACTATCTTGCACTATGCATGTGACTCCTACCAACTTTGCCTCCAAGTTTCCTAACAGGAAGAGTGGACAGTTAGTTTTTATTCACCTTTCAGTGTATGAAAACATGGTGAAGCAGTAACATAATTTCATAAAGTTTCTCTTTTCCAACACCAGGTAAAAAAGAGCCTTCACTTTTCTACAGAAAATCACCTTTTGCTCATTGATTAGGAAAAGATGCACTAAACCACTCATAAAAATCTATTATTAAGAATGAGAAGGAATAAAAGCTTTTAGTTCTGATACAGTTCTGTTATTGTTGATTTTGACATCTGCTCTTAGGGACAAAAATTTTTGTTCTGCATTTCTGAATATTAAGAAATTCTGAAAAGGGGTCAGTAATTTGTACCTAGGTGCTGTAACTGCAAAGTAATGCTTGTGCTAGCATGATGTGCTTAATCATGTCTAAGACATGTTTTCTCTTATGGACTCCTGCTATTTTGCATAATTGACTTTCAGCTTCAGTAAAATGTAGAAGGTATGTAAGTTACAGAATTTATGCTTACCATGGCCACATCATCCAGTATGCTCTGAGGTGAGCTGTGAGCCATAACCTGAAAGAAACAAATGTTTTTAGACTGAAAACTTAGAATATACATATTTTTGAACAAAATCTAGTTATGTCGAAGGAATTCTGAAAGCTTTGCACATGTAAGAAGCATTTTCAGTTCATCGGGTTCCAGTAATAGCTGTGGCAAAAATTAGTATTAAACTGCATCAGAATCCATCGTAGTGAGTACTAGTTTATGGCCAGTTACTGAGGAATGAGTTCCAGGAAGCTCCAGAGATTCACAGGTCCTGTAATTGCTGGCTATTCTTATATCTCCAATTATGGAGATTATTTCCTTAATTTAAGGAAAAAGCTTCCTTCCTTCAACAAGAAGCTGCTAATGGAAGACAAAGGCAAAATTCTCCCTGTATCACTCCTCATAACTGGATTTCTCATCTACTTGTTAAGTATTTAATTTTTTTTCCAAAACCAAGTAGATTGTCTTTCAATACCAGAGAGTTCCATTTATTTATATATATACACACACCCATATATAATGTAAGCATGGCAAATATTCAACTTCTGCTTTTGACTTTCTGCTAATCAACTGTGTCACAAAACTCTCAGGACTTGTTTTGTCTCTCATACGGTAGCCCCAAGATAAACCAAGACAAGCCATTATAAACACGAGTACAGGAGTCGCTGTTGCAGTTTAAACAGGGAGTAAACCCCCAACTTCACAAGACAACACAGAAGGTACAAACCTTAGAACAAACAAAGTCAACTAGTGTGGCTTCTTCTTCACCAATATATTCTATTATTTTCTTGTTGATCCATGGTCTAATTCGACGTTCCATTAGTGTCTGGAAAAAAACCACAAAACCAAAATGAATAATTACCTTAAACTTCACTCTGTTGCAACAATTGCCCAGTAGGCATCTAGCAGACTCAAACAGCTATTTAGCAGAAGATATATTTTGCTATCAGTGATATAACCCTTAGAGGTTTGGCATCTGCAAGTATTTCTGAGAGCCACTCAAACATGTTCTTACAGAGTCTTTTTTCCTCCTTCCATAAAACTGCTTGCTAATTTGTAGTGGCAATTCGAGAGAGACCAAACAAAAATAAGCAGGCATACTTCAGAATAAGGATTATGTGTAAACAATAAATAGAGGACTCAAGTTTGACTCCACTTGATGATGATGCTCAATCCACTGGGGTCCCAGTAACCTTGTTTTTCTATTCAATGATCATTTTTACTTGGAAAAATTAAGCCTTTTATAAAATGGTTAAATGAATCAACTTACTGAATCCACAATTGACCAGTCGAGAGGATAAGCAAAGAGCTCTGGCTTTGCTGTGGGAATCTTCTCAATGAGACTCTTAATGTGTTTGCGCTTTTCTTCTGTATTGACACTGCCTTTGATATTGCTTTTATCTTCTTCTCCATAATCCAGGGGAACAAGTTTCCTTTTCCGGGGCACATCGTCACTGTCTTCATCATCAAATTTATTGAAAACACTATCCACCGCAAGTTTCTTCCTTTTTACAGCATTGGGCTGATTAGGACTGTTGCAGGCACCTACAACCCAAAAGGCAGAGTAACATACTCATCAACTGCAACTGAAACTAGTTTGCTCTTCCTCCATTATTTGAGGAACGTTGGTTTGTATGCTACATAAACGTCTGTGAATGCCTGGCATTGGCTTTTAATCTCTCAAATTGTGTTACAAAAGTGGCAAAAGAGGTAAAGATCTTTAATGGAGTTTGTTGAAGACTGACCCATTTGAAAAACAGGGTCTTCTTGCTCAGCCCTGAAACCAATTAGCACTCTCTCTGAGGGCAGACTATAGTTGAGCCCCAACATTAGCAAAGGCAGAGCAGAGAAGTGAAAGGTTGCAACACATAGAGAAAAGCGTTCATCAGCCTTATGCCATACAGTTTCTCATAATGCAAGATATAACACAGTGTGAGCTTGAAGTGTAGCCTGGCATAACTTAATCAAAACAGTAAATAATAAATACACAAACCTTCTGGAATACAAATGTTCTTAGTTCTGCTGCTCAGAACTAACTTTTGTAAAACAGCGGGAAATTGCTAAAGTGCTAAGGAACTCTAGGCTCAAATTTCACTCACAACTGTCATCAGTTCATTGTGGTATTCTAAGAGGAAGGAAAAAAAAATCTAATTTTCTTATTTTCTCCTTAAAAGGGTCTTAGGTAAACATAAGAAAGGTCTTAAACCTTTAATTAACATATACTTACACCAATGAAATTAGCAATCAGTTTTGAAAGATATATACAGATATATTAAAGTGAAAAAGCATGTAAAAATAACCAATCCCAGCTCAGGATATTCCTACAAAAATTAGCCCTTGAACATGCCTACACTTCCCTCCTTTTTTGCCCTCAAGGTTTTGGATGAAGAGAGCTCTATAAAAAGTATCTTCTGGATAGGTCAACTCAAGCACAGCATTTGGATAACAACTACTTGATAGAGGTACATCAAACCATTTGACATATTTGGAAAACCATGTGACTACTCAGCTTGACAATTTTTATTTTGATCTTGTATGGAATATTGAAATAAAACATAAACTTGCCCAATTTGAGGCTGAGTCCTATTTTGGGCCGATGCTCCTCCAGTTGCTGTTGTTCGGGTGAATTTTCATGAGGGATAATAATGCCACAGGGAGATTCATCACCAGGTGTGTTAGGAGTTGCATTTCCACTAGCAGAAGAAACAGATGGAGCAGAACTGATGGGTCGTAAAGTTGGTTTAAGGCAGGGCTTTTGTTCAGGCTCCTCCTCCTCTTCCTCTGGCTCTTCTCTTTTTTCTTCTTTTTCTGTCTTGTCTTCCTCTTCCTCCTCAGATTCTGGCTCTTGCTTTATTTGTGGCTGCCTACGCCGCTCAGCTTCCTGCTCCATCTACAATGAAACAGACAATTAGCAAAAACAGATGCTCTCTCAAAACCAGTACTGTTTGAAAAGAATCTAAAGATCCTCCTCTTTAAAAGACTGTTAGTCAAGAAAAATGCATATAACTACTGGCATTCTTGTAAGGAATACTGACGAATTCAAACTTGTTTTTAAACTCCATCAAATCTGGATGTTGATCTGGAAAGTTTTTTGTTTCCATTGTTCTTACTGCCTATCTGGACTTCCTTATAAGAGAAAGTGAATACAGAAAACAGTAAATATCAGATCTCTTACACAATTTTGCTCAATACAACCAGAATACAAAGGACTTGTTTTCCTGTCAGACCAACAGCAACTCACCCTCTGGAGTTCTGCATCTGGATCTGGATGTCCTTCAGCCAGAAGACGCTGCCTAATTTCTTCTAATTCTTCCTTTTCCCTTTTCCTATCTCGTTCATCTGCTTCCATCTCCTTCTCCCTGTCTCGCAGCCTCTTCTGAAGAGCACTACCCCTACAAAAGACACATACTTTTTATTGAGAGAACATTTCAATGAGCGGCTTGTACCACAGTACAAGAAAAACTTCATACAGATGTATCTCCCACTAAATGAAAATAAGATTCATAAGAGCATCTGGCATCCTCTGTTTTTCTAACAGAAGAATCTTAAGATAGCAGTTCTCAACCCTACTGTACAGAATCTACCTCATAACATTAAACAGAAGTAGAGAATGTGGCTGCTGATCTCTTTACAGAAAGAATCGAGTTTTATAGGTTTCTGACAAGAACCACTTCTGCTAAATTAGTTTTACACAAATGTTAGTTAGCCACATGCTGAAGGATGTTCCCAATCATTTACATTAACAAGCTTGTTCTTCATATTATTTACAGCTTCTTTGCAGTAAATTATTTAGAGGCATGCTTGCTCCCTTCTCCCTGCACCTTATTTTGACAATACACTGCCCTATGCCCTGCCTCACAAAAGTAAAGTGATAGGAATAAGCAGCTACTCCCAAGTATTAACCAGTAGAAGTAAGGACCTTCCCTTTTCCCTATGTTGCTTATGAAGTGACACTAAAAAAATTGGGTAATTATAACCCTTACATTGCGAATTACCAGTCAAATATAAATTCCATAAGCCTCTGCCAACAAACCCCACAACCATGTTAAAATGAACAATGGACATTTTGTTGTTAGGAATACAAAGACACACCTGTAGTATTTTGGATCATCTCTGTCATCATCATAATCTTCTAAGAATTCTTTCAACCGTTTGGCTTCTTTTGCCTGCAAGGAATTGAAACTTTAATAATGATTTCTGTCTTCATTTCCAAGAGTTTAAAATTTATTATTGTTATTAGCAAGTTAATTGTAGATCTACTCTGCTTAAAACTAAAAATACAGAGTTCTCCAAACAGAAAATGGAAAACCTTTGGTATTGCATCCGGAGGATCCACTGGTATTGTGTCACTGATCTGCATATATATACACATAAACGCCTACCCACATACATATATATATTTATTTGGGTTTTTTTGTTTTACACTACAGATGAAGAGGCTCAAAAGTTCCTTTTCTCCAAATCCTTTAAGTCTGCTACTGGGTATTTTAACATGGTGTATTTTACCAGTACTGCTCTGTTTCAAGAGCTTTTTTAAGGCAGTCACGCACAGAAACAAATCTGATGGCTGCTCCTAGGATGAGCACTCTCCTGTTGTGGTACTGATACAAACCACGTGGCACTAATGTACAGGCCTATGTGGTATAAATGTGCAGCTTTAACACTGTAGGGGGCGAGGGAAAAAGAGGGGAAACACTTTCTCCCCCTCTGATAAAATGAAGAGGTAAACCCCCCAGTTCTTTAAGGAAAATTAAATTAGGGCCTTCTAACCTTATTTAAGCAATATTCTTAAACCAACAGTAATATACTTCTGTGCTAATGACTTTGAGGAACACATTATGATTATGGTTGTAATTTCAGCATGAAATGAAACTGCTTTCTACAACTATCATCCATAGCCAGCATGCAGGAGGATTTGGAATGGAAAATATCATTGAGTCAATTTCAAACATTTTTCCCCCTCATGCATTTAGAGGAAAACCTGGATTCCACAGGAAACAATGTATTTCATAATCCTCTTGCCCCTGTGTGTTTCTTTGCATAGATGGCTTTGAAGCAATTCCTATCCCATCGTCTACTCTCTCAACATCTCTCCTTCTCTGGGAAACTATGAAGTGAAATAACACCCTTAAAACTTAAAATAACTTCTTTATGCTTTAGCACAAAACTATGAGATTACAGAATTATCTATCTTCCAAAGGTGTCTTTTTCAATAAAACTTCCAAGTGTTACACTGGTAACTGATAATTTCACAACTAATGAACTAAGGACAGGTGTTTATAAAGCGCTTAAATACTTCAAAGAATATTGTATCATATCTCATAGAAGGTTTGGGCACATGAGCAGGTTGGAAGTTAAAAAAACAGGTCTAGTTCCACTTGCATGACATAGAACACACAGTATGTTCTGTCACAAATCCGACACAAGTTACAGATGTAATAGTGCGTGATGATCAGACCACAGTATTTTGCAGCTGCCTACTTCTCACTCTTCTGCCTTCACAAGACCAAACCACTAGGCTTTGTTTTTCAGACTCTAAATAGTACCCCCATTTACTAGACATCTTCTGTTTCAAGTCTATTAACTGGGGAATTTTTTGGTATAAAAACACGCATGGCCTTTATACAAAATGAGAGCTCTGTTACTATCCATAAACATAACAGTAGAATATTCCATTCTGAATGGGACCAAGAGAACAAGGCAGGGAAGATTACATGTCAAATTATAAGCCTTACCATTTCCCGTCTTCTTTCTTCTTCTCTCTCAGCCTCTTTTTCATATTCTCGACTTTTTTTTCGTTCTCTGATTTCCCAGTTTTTAAGACGCTGCAACAGAAGAAAATACACTTCAATCCTCAAGTACATTAAGAACAGCAGGACTACTTCAAAGTTAGTTTGGACTGTTGTTTAAAATAACTGTACTATAAATAATTTGCATTATTTTAATTTGAAACATCAGAATAAAGAGCCTGTTTTGACAGTGACTTACATATTCTGCTCCAGCTCATGTACTCAAAGGATTAAAAATATATTTAGGAAAAAGAGAATGATGTATTTTTTACTAGAGGACTTGTTATCAACTCTCAGAAACATTTTTTAATTTGAAGAACCTTAAAAGCTCCAACCTACCTCTTGATATGCAGCTTCCTTTTCACGCAGTTTCCTCTCCAGTTTTCGTCGTTCGTAGGCATCTTCTTCATCTTCTTCTCGGTCTCTCTTCTTATCCTTTTCCCGCTCTCTTTCCCGTTCTCTTTCCCGTTCCCGTTCTCTTTCCCGTTCCCTCTCACGCTCTCGTTCTCTTTCCCTCTCGCGTTCTCGCTCTCTTTCCCTGTCTCTACTTTTTTCTCTGAAGGAAGAAAAAATCCAAAAGTTCAGTACAGAGCCTTCCTCTTCATTCAATCAAATGACTTATAGCATCTTAGAGGTTATTTTTCTTCTGCAGTTATGGAAGTTGATTAGCTGGTATAGAAATGGGCATAAAATCAATACGTATTGATGGGTGTTCAAAAACCCACTCAAAGTAGTTGTTTGAACACTAACCATTAAATAGCAATATCTACAGAAACTAAGCACCAGCATATAGCTATTTCTCATCAGACTGTGTTAGCAGTTCTCCACGGCCAAAACCACCAGAAATAAAGGGTATCCTTAACAAACCTTTTGTGTTTATGTGGCTTACAGACAACTTTAACATTTCTGACAAGATGATTTAATGTGAAAGCAACACTTGGAATACGGTATGATTAATTACAGCTTGAATGAGTAATCCTCTTGATTTACTAAAAAACCCCACAATCCAAACAAAAAATCCAAACCAACCCAACTGAAGCCCCCCCCAATCCAACCAAGAAGCCCACCTTGTAACAAAGGAAATTTTAAAACCTGTTTAAGCTAAAAAATACCACTAACATAAGATAACCTTAATGAAAAATAGGAGATGTTTGAGACAAAATCAGTATGCTTAAGTCATAACTGGAGAGTTGCTTACTGCATATTGCAGTCTTTATATTCTTGTGCTGTGGGGGAAATCAAGTATTCTCCCAATTTGGATTTCCTGCTGTTACTCTGATCTTCCACAAGGATCATTCTCGTTGGAATGGCAGCTGATCTACTGGACTATATGCACTTAGTAAACAGCACTAAGAAAAAGTGAAATAAATAGCAACTGAAGTGCACTTACCTTGATCTGCTCCGATCCTTGTTGCGATCTGAACTCCTTTCACGATCTCTGTCACGGTCTCTGTCCCGTTCGCGGTCTCTGTCCCGGTCCTTTGTTCGGTCACGATCCCTATCTCGCTCCCGCTCACGCTCCCGTTCCTTCTCCTTCTCTCGTTCACGTTCCCTCTCTCTTTCACGCTCCCTCCTTTCTCGTTCACGCTCCCGTTCCCTTTCTCTTTCTCTGCGTTCTTTTTCAATTTCCTGTCTTTCTTTCTCCTTTTTGCCTTTTTCCTCCTCCAGTTTCTAAAAACCAACAAGAGAACTTTCATAGTTAATTCTGTAGTTACACAAACTGGATATTCCCGACGCAACACACAAGGCTGGTAATGGAAATACCAAAACCGCCACTAATTTTAAAAGTATTAAATAGGGTTTGGTGGGTATTTTTTGGAACTATAGGTATGAAATCAAAATGCAGCAATCACAAGACTAAATTTCGTGCAAAAAGCACAGATCTACACAGACCAGCAATCTCCAACCTTAGCGGAGTACGGCTGGCCTTGTATTATGAGCTGACTAAACTGCACATTCAGAGTGCACTACCAGTCATGATGCAGGTGGGCTCAAATTCCACTGGCCCTATAAGCCAGTAGGATTCAAGTAAAGTGAACTTTCAGCTGATAAAATTAACTCTGTTCAATTAGGAAAATATATTTCAGTGGAATGCTTACTGGAACAGTGAGTTGTTTCCCAAAAAGTCTTGGCACACCAAAACCATCCTAGATGAAAACTCGGATAAAGAAATATATCCACTTACACACAGTGCATGTGGTTAAACAGTGAACTGTCACTTCCCCTTTTCCCTCCCTAAGAAAGTTCTAAGTGCTCATTGGTAAGAAGTGGACTCTGCAGAATGGAATCTTAACTTCCACCACTGCAAGATGGAGACAGTTAAAAAAAGGTTGGAAATAGCTCTTTTGAAACACAGAAACTAAAGGTTACCTGCTACAGTTTTACTAAAAATTGTACAAAATTGCCACTTTTTTTCATATAGAAACAGTTCTTATGACCAGAATTCCTATAAGACAATAGAAAATACATCAACAGAATGATAGATAAATCCATCCTTGGAAGCAATTGTTATGTGTTAACTTACAGATGCTGTGCTAGGACATGGACCGCCAACACTGGATTAACCTTGCCTATTAGCTATGTTTCTGGGAGGAAGAGCAAGTACACGGTTCACAAATATACCAAATAACAACCAAATATACCAAATTTCAACCTCATGGATGCAAGAATACCACTTTTTGAACAAATATTGAGCAGAATAAACAGGTTTATCCCCTTTGGCTCCACGTTTACCATCACTGAAATGAAATTAAAAACTGGAACAGTGAAACAGCATTTTCTCTGATTTGAGTTTTTTTGTTCTTTTCTTTTAAACAAAGCATTTAAGACAACTTTAAAAAGCAATCTTACCTGATTAGTGTTCTTCTGCCATAGGCACAGAGACCAGAGAATCGACAAAGGATTACAGAAATAAAGCTATTTCACTAGTGATTAATGTATCCAGTGAAACTATGCTGCATTGATAACACAATACAGGCAAACCCCTGTTGGATACATTGAAATCACAAAAGGAAAAAGGGACTAAAAATGGTAGGAATTGGTAGAAAACTGATGTGAAAAATAAAACTTAGATCCTATAATATGCACTGGGCTGAAAAACTAATTTCTAAGGACTGTATTATCCAGGAGTTTTAAAGTGTTAAACCTCAGTAGGGACAAATGTTAAACTAGGTTGTCAACTTTTAAAAACAACTTACCTCAAATTTCATATACTTTTAAAGAAAGTTTACATACTGAAGTGGTGGATACTTACAGGTTATCTTAGATGTTCCAATAGAAATTTCTTTAGTTGAACTCCTGCTTTTTCACCACTCTCAAAAACTTTGTTTATGGTGAGATTTCTCAAGAGAGTGGGTTTCTTTCTTTTATTAAAAATATATTCACAGAGGTGCAAATACACATGCACAAGTTTTGGTGTATTAAAATCCTTTTCCTAAGTCCACTTTCTTAAAATCCAATTGAAAAAATAAACTGGTGTATTTTGTAATCAAAATCTGACCTCAGTCAACTTCTGTAAACCTAAATAAAAGGATCTGATAGGGTAATGGGATGGGAACAGTATCAGATAAACTGAAGTAATGAACAGAAATGAACAGGTAGAAGAATTATAAATCTTACCTTGAGCTCTCTTCAGACTCGTCCGTGCTGTAAATGGACGCCCCCTGCAATGCTGACACCCTGACAGTCTGTCGTTATTGTTTATAAACTCATACCAAAAACATGCAAAGGTTCACTGTGCTCACTAGCCCGCTGCTAAGGATTCAACAGCCCCTTTTAAACATATCCAATATACATAATGACCACTTCCAGTTGACTTTTAATGTTAAGAAACCCAAAATAGCCACCCCAAATATAAATCAAGGGCAGTGAAATGCCCAAAAGCTTCTGAAAAGTGAAGCTTGGTTTTTGTTTGTTTTGCTTGCAATTTAAAAAAAAATATTACTTGTTTGTATTTTAGTAACAGTGACAACTCGGGGCTCGGAATTGAACGTAATTCTACTGAAGTTTCACCACTAACCAGTTTCACATTCAATTGCTGAGCTTCTCCAGATGATTTTTTCTAGATTTTTTTCCCCCAGGTTTCTATCTTGAACAACTTCAGTCAAGAGAAAAACTGAATACATGTACATACAATAACATGTAGTCACCTGTGTTCATATTGATACAGTTGCATGAAAACATGGTACCATTCCCAGTGACTGCATGTGGTAAAGCTGAACAACACGGGCGCACTTCACCTTGCTGTATCATCAATATTTTCTTTAACATTGATTTGGGGGTATTTTGAAAGAAGAGAGTGTGCTCAAAAGAGCAGCTTGTTGATACTTCCCCAGGCCAAGGACCAGTCCAATCTTGTTGGGGAAAAATTAATACCAACTTCAAGCTAAACATTAAAATAAGAACATCACATGCATAGTTGTGCTCTCCGATCCGCAAGTATCACTTTCCAAAGCAGAAACATTCACATATGCTCTAGCATTAGTGGAAACTTCTGTAAGTGGGGACCCTGGGGTGGGACTTGATGTGCACAAACGTTTCCAAGCCAGTTACCCCTTTGCATATTTTTCTGAGGGGGCATCCATAAGTATAATAAAAAACAGAAACTCATACTTACATCCTATTCCATGTTACTTTCCAAGCTGTGAGTTTCATCTTGCATTAGTCACCATATGATCTCTATCATAATGGTGGGGGTCAATGAATAGATTAGCTTTATGGGAATTTACAGTTCTTCCATGCATCTAAAGTTTGGTAAGTCTGGTAACCACTGACCTAGTTTTAATCTTCCCCCACTCTTAACTTAGAGCTATTAAAATAAAAGACTTTAATTTAATTCACGTTTCATCTCTCCAAAAATCTTGGATAATGTTACAAATCTACCCAGAGAAACACACTCAAGTGTATGTCTTATACTGCAGCCCCATTTAGCCTTCACTTATAAGTATCTTGACTTAATGTATGTGTAGCAACTTAAGCTGCCTTTATTCATGCTGAAGTGAGAAGACTGAAAAATACTCAGTAGCAATCAAAGTCTTAGCATAAAGATGTCACTGGCCACTTTAACGTGGCAACTGTCTTTTTCTGACTTGTAAAGAACTACATGTATATTAAACCTAATACAAACATCATTTTAAGTGATATTGCAATGTACTGCTAAATTTTCTAATAGTGGTTTTTTGGATTTTGAAAAAGCCTAATTTGTATCAAGTGCAAAAACAAGAATACTACCTTGTGTGTGTCTCTGAATTTACTGATCTCTCTTGATATCAGGTCTCTTTTGTCTTCCTCCATTTCTATAGCATTTATATCCTCCTAAAAAACAAGGGGGACAGGAGTAAAAGCATTAACAGCCATCTGTACAGACATACGAGAACAAGAGAAAAGCTGAAGGTTAGAAGGTTTCAACCAGTCTTGCAAGAGATAAATAAAGTCCTTCTGCAGTACCAAACCTGACAGTCTGATGTTAATGAGTGGAAAAACAAAAAAATCAGATGGACAAGAGTCACAAATCTGGCAACTAGCAGTAAACATAGTCATTGTCAAAGCCTACAATGTAAACGAACCTTGGTGATGAGTGGATAAGGTATCAGTGGGGCCACTGGAAATCTGCGGAAAATCTGCGGAAAAATCCACGGAGATTTTTTTTTTTAAAAATAGATTGCACACTACTCTGAAAAACAATGTTTTGTATGTTTGTACTACAAAGCAATATTGTATTGCTGTGATCTCATTTCTTTGATTCAACAAAGTTACAGAAGAACCTCGCTAATTCTCCCTTTGCTGAACTACTTAAAAACACATAGTGACGTCTCATGTTAGTAAGACTTCACTGAATTACAAGTGTACTACAGGATATTAGTATGCTATGGTAGCATCAGAAACAAGGCTAAGCTACACTTGCCAAAATAAATAAGTATATTTGCAGTGGGTATGTCTTGATTTTATTTACTCGCTAATTCGCAGAATTTGGTAGATTGCACCTGCTCTTATAGTTAGTGCGAATTAGCGAGGTTCCCCCGTGCTTGAAATTGAAAACCAGAATTCACTCATTCTCAGCTCCCCGCACACATTTTCAACTCCCCCACAGCACTCATGCCTTCACCCAGAAGAACTAACAGCCTCTGCTGCTAACACCAGCGGGAGTCATCTCCACACCAAGCTCGTCAAGGGACAACAGCCCCCAAGCTGGTGAGTTTCCACACCCCCCTCACCGCCCCCGCAATACATCTGCATCCACCTTCCCTTTCCCCCCACCCTCAACAGTCTTTCTCTCCCCTCTCCTTTATGGACAAGAGAACAACAAGCTAGTACCATCTCTTCACTCCCACCTCTATCCACACAGGCCAAAGATGGCAACTTCCAAGTTTCTTGTCCTCCTTCCCACTATGGGAAGAATAATGGGGTGCAGTTTTAACCCACAAGTGCTGCGTATTTTAAAAGAGCTTATTTGGCTACTTGTCTAGCTCAGATCAGTAAGTTCTACACGACACAGAGCTAAGAGAATATCGCTCTGTCAGAGAGACATACTCAGCACCCAGGTCTCATGACTGCAAATGTCTCTTACAGTGTTTAACTACCTGGCATTATTCATGGCCATATAAATGTATATTTACCCACAGGACAATAAACATTGTAACACTGCTTGTAACAAAAAAATACAGCTGGTAGCATTAGACAGTGACTCAGTTGCACATTGTCATCAAAGAAAACATCTTCTCCCAAAGGGAGGGAGAGGAAAGAAAAACAAATTCTCAGCTCAGCACTTTTATACCTCAGGTTGGCCATGACTAACAATGTTGTGGGAAGACAGACTTGCTCCCTGAGGGAGATGTTTCTTGCACCACATTTAAACTCCATAAGCATTTGAAACTGCATCATTGCCTTGGAATAGGTACTTTGCAGAAGACTTAGGTGGGTTAAAATCTTGGTCAAACAATTTTCCAATCTCTTTCATATAAGGTGCAGAATGGTAAGTGGGAAAGCCCATTCTCCCATGGTTAGAAACTTTGCTGGAAAAGCTAAGTCTGAGTTTGCTTATCCTTGTTCCCCCTTCTCCATTTTGTTTTAATCCATAAAAAGGTCATTGACAGAAGCAGGTCTAAACCAGAACATTCATTCCTGCTTTCACATGTTGTTTTTCGCATGGCACAAGATAGGAAAGCTGGCTGACTAAATCCAGCCAAACTGAGACATGTTTAAAAGTGATTTCGTAAGGCAGGAAGATTACAATATGCCTTTCATCCCTGAAGGATCCCTTCAAGGACATGCACAACTAACAAAGTGCTTCCACATATGGGTAGACAGCTGCAACCAGTTGGATCAAGGCACACTACAAGAATGCAGACTATAAGCAGAAAGAAGAATTTTGTAAAAAACTACCAAATTCGTGGCATTACAACAGCGCCCTGGCATCTTTCCCTGGAAATGGATGGTATGCAGGAACTCTTTACAGTTGTTTTTTAAGTTCTTATCTGAAAAACCCTATATGCACATACAGATTAAACTGTACTAAATTCAGTATTTCCACCTTCAGAGGGATGAAAGGTTGGTTCAGTCCCGCCCAGATTCAAACCTGTTGTTCCAAGAAGTTTACGTGCTTAAATGCCTAAACCATCCTGAAGGGATGGTGTCTATAACTGACTAGCTTTCAGCTCAAAAAAAAAAAAAAAAAAAAAAAAAAAAAAAAAAAGAAACTGCTGCTGACATCAATGCTTGTTGATTTGTTTTCTCATCAGAAGCTTAGGTTTAAAGCACTTGCACAAGGTTTGGCCATTATATAAAGGTGAGTTGAAGAAAAAAAAAATCTGTTTTGTCCAAAATCAAAACACATACGTCCTCCTTCTTTTCCTTTTTCTTCTTCCTGGGGTGAGAGTCAGATTCCTGGGAGGGGGCATTGAGCTCGCTGGAATATTCTCGTATTAAGACTTCAATGGCCCCTTTAATTATCTGATCTCTTCTCTTCGTTTCCTCATCCAGTGCTTCATCATCATCATTTGTTGTCTCCGGTCTGGAGTTCTAAGGAAAAATGGCAAAGTAACAGGACTTAACAAATTGACAGTAACAGTGGTTTTATCAGAAATTCACCTTTCATCATCACATTCATGCCCCTAGAGTATTTACCATAAAAAAGCAACCCCCCCCAAAAAACAAACTCCCGCCCCCAAAATAACAAACCTATACTAAAAAAAAACAAACCAAAAAACAACTCACCACATGAAAACCAAACCACCTATAAATACAAGTAATTAAAGTAATTATCAATTGCATTGTATTAGTCAGATCTTTTCACACTGGCAATACCAGAGTTTATTGCAGTTTTATGGAATGGCTGCAGAGAGCTAGTGTAGGATTGCATAATAAAATAGAATAGAAAAATGGTGACTAGGGCAGTAGACAGGAGAAGAGAGAGCACCCACATGCTCCCAGAAAGGCAATCACTATAGTGCAGCTCTTGGTCAAAAGTTTTGCCTTCTATGTTCCAGAACTTCAAGTCACTTCAACAACAGTTCCTCCAAGCCTTCTACTTAAGTGCCATGCAATAGGAATGCCTACCTAAAACTTCCAAGCTCCAACTTCAAATGGGAGAACTATATATTAAAGAAACATCATTAGGGAAAACATTCCTTGCACAATAAACTATTTTTTTGATTACTGTTGATCAAGTACTTCACAGTTCCTCATCTTTTTGCCCCTTTCAACCTTGTAGGGAGGAAAAGGAACACAAAGAAGTGCCTTTCACTAAACAGCATATGAAAGGGTAGAGTGATGATCTGCACACCGAGCAAGGTAGCCCACCTCTCGATCCCCTGAATCTTTTAGAAAAATGGAATCTCACCTGAGAATCCAGCTGGGTATCCCGTCAAACGATAGGTGGTGGGTGGAGTGAGGGGGAGGGAAGGGTCTGATGGAGCAGCAGCTAAGAATGAGGGGGAAGGGAGGATTCAGTTGGAGCTGAAGAAGCTGCCAGGCCAAGGAGGAGCAGGCTGAAAAGAGCTAGAAGGTAGTGACAGGGGTGGAATTGAAGAGATCCAGGGACAAGAAGAGATCAGGGAGAGGAGCTAATTACATAAAGGTTTGCTTGGTGTGTCTCTATATGAAAGTGTTGTAGTTTACGTGTTTGATTTCTTAATTCAAAATATTCAAGAAAATTTGAAACTTTTGGATCCAAGTGGCATCAACATAGCAATGATGGTATGAAAGGAATTGCAAGCAGTTTGATTACAATGCACTTCATCAATACTCCTCAGCAATTCACAGCCTTTCTTTACACCACCACAAAAAAGAACGAAAACCCAACCAAATCCAATAAAAGACAATAAAAACTGTGGAGTTAATTTCATTCTAATGTTCAAGAGAATGGGCTCATACAGTTGCCTTCACCAAAGCCACAAACAGTACCCACTGCTATATTGCAATCAGTCCCCCCAGACTGACTGGAACTCACAAGGGCTCACAGAAAACAAAATTCTAGAGAGATGTACAAGAACTCCAGAAATACTTTAAGCTTGTTTGTAACATCAGTTGTGAAGCACAGTATCACAGGTGATGCCAACATGAAACAAGGAAGTACAGAATGAAAGGGCAGTCCAATCAAGCCCTTACCTAGGCTAAGAGCTAGTACAGTACTCCACTCAAACCTCACAAAGTCAGCACTCTGCTTTACTAAACCATTGCATTTAATCCCAAATACAGGGTATCCAGTCAAAAACATGTCAAGTACTTCAACTCATCATTATGCCTCTACTTCTGGTTAGGTAAAATGAAATAAAAGTGTCTGTGTTTCCACTGAAGTCTACATACATTTAAGAAAAATTCCACACTGGAATTTTTAAAATTCACTTGCTACAGCGTGATTAGTATTTTCAGTTTTCTGAACAAGAGCCTCTTCTCACTTTGATTTTACAGAAGAAAATTGTTTGAAGTGTTATCTTAAGGCACACGTAAAACTTTAAGAGTTGGACACAAAGCCCAACTTGATTGGGGGTGAAATACACTATTTTAGCAAAGAAACAGACAATTAATTTCAATGCAAACTTGTCAATTAAGTAACTACTTTTGCATCTCAGTAAGAATTCAACATACCAAATATCTGCAATTATTCCAGAACAGATCCTTAGCTACAGAAAGGGATAGTACAAAAGCAATTTTCCCATCTACTCAGTGTCTGAAAGCGGCCCACTGCCTGATACCTGTCTCTTCTACTGAATGATTTACTTCTTTCCTTTTCATTGTTTTGTTCCAAAAGATCATCAGTGGAGGGGAAAAAAAACCTCATTTCCCCTCAGACAGCCAATTTACAGGTTGACAGAGGAACTTCTTCTAGGGTTTAAGCACTTTCAAGAGTTTCTAAACAAAAATGCAGCACTAGAATCAAAACATATAGCACCCATTACTACACTTTATAATGAATTACAGATTTGATTCTAGAAATGTAGGTGTAGATTGCAGATAAGTTCAAACACAATGGAATTAAGAGCTTACACTTCTCTGCCTTTCAATATATCCTGAGACTCACTGATGTTATTCTGGCAAAATCCTTAAAGGAATTAAAGACACAGAAAGGAATAGAAACTGACACATGCTCACAATCTAATCTAGTAAGTTACATTACACTGACATTCTACTAAAAGAATGCAAATCACACATTATATACATACCCCATTAGATGCCTTTTTCTTTGCTTTCCATTCATCTAGCTGCGCCTTTGTCTTTGCATCAACTTTGACCAGCAGCTTCTTCTCTCCAATCTGGAGGTCATGGAGTAGTCTCAGTGCTCGTAGGGTAGAATCTGGCTCTTTGTACTCACAAAATCCAAAGGCTGAAATGGACGATTGAAATGAGAAATAAATACATTAAAGCTCTTCAGGTAATTTACTTTGTTTAAAAATGTGTTTTGAATCAATAAACTTGGAATGCAGGCACTTGTTTTTTAAAAGCCAGGAGTATACATCATAAAAAACTGAAAGTTCACTCACTGAACTCATCTTTGATATAATTAACAGTCCATTAAATAAGATGGAACTAGTACACACACTGTAGATGCCCATTCCTTGAAAACTTTCATGGTCAGGTTGGATGGGGCTCCGAGCAACCTGACCTAGTTAAAGATATTCCTGCTCTTCAAAGGGGGTTGGATTAGATGAACTTTAAAAGGTCCCTTCCAACATGAACTATTCTATGATTTTGTTTGTAAAGCTTTTGACATATCTGTCTTAACTAAGAAATGCAGTCTCTACAATGACATCTCAGGTGGAGTTGCAATTGTCTGATGACAAAGGGCATCAATCAACAGCTCACTGTTTACCTAGAGAGAAGGGTATTTCAAACTAGGTTCTTCACAACAGTTACATAAAGTTTTAAATGAGAAAAATATTTTATGACAGCAAAAATAAAAAAAGTTTGAAATATAAAAAAGAGGAAGGAACTGAACTACATCCTTAAAAAGAAAAAAGCTCATGAACATAGCAAGATACGAAAGCACAGCAGAAAAATAGTAACCAAAATTGTTGCCTCCAATCACTGGAGAAAGGTCACAAAAAATTCAAAAATTAAATCAGGTCAACTTGATAATAGGAAAGGTAAATTTTACATCAGGAAAACCTCCTTCATAGAGAAGGACAATACATATTATGGGAAGTTACTTATAAAACTTTTAGAATAGTAACTTCCTTTGGGGACTAAGTCCACACTGGCAAAGCTTGCTCAGGAATAGTTTATAAAATTATTCAATTTCAGAAAAAAAAGGTAAGCAAAACTAGGCTCCCAAGACATTTTTCCATTTAACCTTTCTCAATTATATTATTTGATTCTCAATTCCAGAAAATACTAGCCCTTTACTAGAAAGCGCTTTGCAGCTATATTACAGCATCTTAAAATGTAAAATGATTAAGAATAGCAATGTGTCAAGATATTAGAGTATCTGCCAGCTAATAAAAACAAGAGTATATATAGAAATTTTGAAAAGCATCAACAGTTACCTTGAAGTTTTCCAGATGCACCTTGCACTCTCTTCCAACTCAAAACCAAACCACATTTCTGCAAGTAAGAGAAGTATCACTAATTATTATTTTATATTCGAAACATTACAAAAAGGTAACCACTTTTTGCAAAAGATAAGATTAAAAAAGGGTAAAAATGAAATACGTCTACATTCACAGACATCTATAGTGTAAAAAAACTGTACTCTTCACTTATTGAATTCAGGCATAGTGGGCTGCTATTCCAGTCAGTGGGAATAGCTCTGCTTTTAGTTTCAATACACTGCTTGTGGGTCATTACTTTATTCATCAGCCAGGGATGAAATTTAACAAGCCATCCACTGTACTTACTGCTAGAAGCTGCCGTATGAGCATGTCTGAGGCCTTCTCTGAAATGTTGCCTACAAAAACTGTAGTAGTGGGACCGCAGTTTTCATCATTTTCTTTGTTCTTTAAGCCAGGATGGTCTTTTCTGACTCCCAAATGTTTTCCAACCATAGACACTGTGGTAGGAACTAACACCTATAAAGAGGAGGAGGAGTTGTAAAATAAAGCACTGAATTGGTTTGGGTTTTTATTTAAATCAGTAAGATACAAGACTTAGGGATGCACGTTTATTTCAAATTTGAATTTTCATACGAACCTTAGTTAGGCTTATGGAGTAAAACACCAATAAGCAGTTCAGGATTTAATACTTTCTACAACACAAAAAAAAAGATGGCCATTTTCTGGCAAAGGAAGATAACAAAAAGTGCAACTGAACCCAGCCAGTGGAGGTCTCAAGGTGAGCATACAGTAATGTTATGTATTATTTCTCCTACAAATAACAAGTTTGCAATATTTGAGTCACTGGAAGTTGAATTACCCTACCTAATAGTGTAAAGACAAAGCTGTGAATAGAAAAGTAACTCTGGCTCAAAGGTTTCAATGGACACATGACCTTAAAGCTTCCACACAGTGAATAAACACTACTGCTTTATCTAATGAACACACAACTCAAAGGCTCTTTAGGTTAAGGAGCAAACATCTGTAAATTAACTGTACAAAGACAGGCATGATCATTTGCTCCATTTTGCTACACTTCTTTCACCTAAGATTTAACAGTCCTTATGCACACTCTCTTGTCAGAACACCTTTCTAGAAGTGGCGCTTGCTGAAAGTTATTCTAATCACAAAACTGAATAACAAATTTGTTTCAGTATCTCTGTTTTAAACACACTGGTTACCATGAACACATACTCCTATAGGAGATAATACAAGCTATCAAAAATTTCTGTATTTTGGGGAGATTTCACTTCTGCAAAACTGAACAAACAGTAATTCACCCTGAAGTCAAGAAGTAACGTTTATATTTGAAAGCACGCTTTTTTCCACCCAAAAATCATAAACCTCCCTTCCAACTTGAAATTAGTAAGACAGACAAAGAAATCTTTCATTTGCTTTTCCACAGATGGATATTACACGCAAATATTCCCTTTCCTGCAACATAGAGACAGCAAGCTGATCTGTAAGCTTCTCCAATCACGTTTTTGGACAACTCAGCAGTGCTGCATGATAGCCTTATAAACCTGGACGAGGTAATGCCTCCAGGGTACTATGTCAGGGCTACAAACTCGAGAGCAAGAGACCTGGAATCCCCCTGATCTAACTTACTGCACAGGAAGAGCACACATGATCCAAAGGCAAAGCCTAAACCAATGTATTTGAGAGAAGTATGTCTTCTTGCAAGAACAATAATTGCTTCACCTCTGCAGCTGGTAGCTCCAGACATTATTTCAAACTTTATCTAGGTCAGAAATTAGCATAACATTTGCATTATAGTTGCCTTTAAAATGAAGCATTTTCTTTCACAATAGAATTCTGACGGAATAGAGCAAAACAAAACCACTGCTGACATCTACTAAGTTTTACTCTCCATTTTATTTGGCTGTAATCTCATCCCTACTGTAATACTTACAGTTGGAGCAGGAGCCATAATGCCCATTGGTACAGGAATCATAGGGGTCCCTGAGAAAGACAACACATTAATATTAGTCTGCCCTGTTGAGAACTGATGAAAACAAATGAAATCATTGCAGACGTGATTTTCAAACTAGACAGCAATTTTGGTCAAATAACAATTTCACAGTACTGATTACCAGTAATTCCTTAAGCATCCCAACAAAGTACACTAACATACCACAGGCATCCTGGTCACTTTTTCTGTACTACCATTTCAACTTTGTCACAAACAAATCTATTTTCAGAGCATATTCAAGCCACGATATTGTTCTAGAAGACAGTGGGGTGATGAATAAGGCAAGGGATTCCCAAGAGCAAAGGCAGCTGATGCCCTACAGATGATCTTGTTCCCAGCTTACACAATTCCCACAGCACAATGGTTTCTGCATATGGCTTTAAGGATGAGGTCCTGTAGAGAATGTCACCAGGCTTCATGTCACTATTTATGGAATAGCTTAAAGAAGGCAGCATAAAAAACCTCTATTAAGAAGCTGCTGAATACTTCACTTGGCAGTCTCCAACACCTAATTTATAACTATTGACTTTTAATAATATTCATTAATTAATAA
>WAAE01027482.1:0-25933 GCA_013400495.1 Nicator chloris | reverse complement strand
GTAAAAGTAATGTTTTGGTCTCTTAGGATCAGAAAAACCCCATTTTTTTGTAGCTTCATCAAAGATTATAAAAACCTCCTGAAAGAACACTCTGAAAAGAAAAGCCTCTGAGAGATTTGAGGTTGCAATGATGGCAGTAAGTAAGTTTCTCTTCATCCCAGTGGTATGTGTACAGATGTATAATTTGTCTCAGCATGCTGCAACATTCGGTTTTCTGCTCAATAAGGTACTTAGCAGACATAAAATTCAATCTTCAGGAGTTCTGAAATTGTTTGCTTGTCTTAAATATCTTATTTCTAAACTAGGTGTCTATGGTCTCTGTGATTAAAAGAAGAGATGGGACAACTTTAGAGTCCTGACCAAATACAACCTTTCTCATAGTATGTGATGAGTAAATTGGTAGAGAAACTGAACAGATTTTTTTTTTTTTCCAGTCTGGTATCTATTATCCTGCAGTTAGAAATAAAGTAGAAAATTGTGCCTGTGACATGAAGAGAAGGCAGTAGTGAAAATCTGAGGAGGACAATACTGACATTGACTTGGCTCTGGAGTCACAGTGAAACTTGGGTGCCTTTCCAGCATTGTCCAATGTCACATATGGGGGACACTTAGACCCTGATGGCATTGTTTGAAATGAAGTGTCAGAGGTGTTGAATCACAATGGCTGGATTTGTGTAACTGATCTGGCTTTACAAGGAATGTTGATTTCCAGAATAAAACTCAGATTCTTCAATACAGGGTTGGGCTTTTTCTTTGAGTGTGTCTAAAACTGATCCTCATGGGCCATTTCTGAAAAGAGGAGTTTTTTCTCCATACACATTCAGTAATTAACAAGAGTGGCAGCTGATGATCTCGACAGCAGATCTTTGCTGCATTTCATGCACTTTGCCCTGGGAGTCTGAAGGGGACAACAATTGATTTCACAGGCAGTTAGGTAACTGCTGTTTCTTAGGTTGAGGGGATTTGTTCAGTGTACATGAAAGGATAAATGATTTCTCTTAGGAATGAGCAGGTTTTTTAATAGTTTGAGGACTGAACATATTAGTGCTTCTGGTTAATTCCCAGCTGAGGATTATGTTCCAGTCACTGCCTAAATATATTGCTTTCTGCTTAATTCTTCATATTTTACTTCTAATCTCGAAGATCTTTCATGACCTTAGTCCTGCTGAGCTAAACTTTCATTTCCGCCACACGTCATCCCATGCCATGTATTTAACAGACTGTCATTTATTAATCATCTCCAAATGCAAATTGAAGATGTCATGTGCTGGAGCCCTTGCCATGTATTCCCTAGGGCTGGAAATTCTCTGCCAGGGTATTGGATCAGCAGTTCTTGGAATGAGCTGAAAAACCAGAAGAGTACACAACCAGTGTCAGGTGTTTCAGGCAGCTTGGCAGAACTGTGGAGTCTCTTCTTCTGTTGCTGGTTCCTTATTGTTTCTTTTCCTCTTTGTACAATGCCTTGTGACTCTCATCATGAAAGGTACTTTCTAAATGTATGTTGAATAGCTAAATGCTGAGCCAATTTGTAAAACATCTTGATAATATTTTAAACCTGAATTAGGTTATTACCTTGATTGCATTTGACTAATGTGCCAGCTCATTAGGAAACCGGCGTACATAAAGCAAGCATATTATGGTAAAGAGTGATTTTACTCACATCTTTTAGAAAGACATCATGTGCAAGAAGAAGAAAGGATACAGTCAGAATCAAAGTGTGCAGTTATTGTTAAATGGTTTTCTTCTGCAATTCAACTTCTGAAGTATAGATTGAAAAAAAAAAGGTTCTAATTCAGTGAAATATCTCCAAAGCTTTCCTTTCCTCTTTTGCACTTCTGACACACCTCTTTAAAAAAAGAAACAAAACTTGGGCTTTTCATTACCGTGACCAGGAGACCTAGCAGCATGACTTTACTGATCTTAAGTGCCAGGTTTAATTATGAAATAGCAGATGTGACAGGTGACGGGATGATTGGGAATTTTAAAAGAATAATGGAGAACTCTGGAGAAACCAGCAGAGAGTTCCTTTTGAAATACCCAAATAAAAGAAAAAATCTGAAAAAATTTTTCTTCTTACTGTTTTAAAAGTGGCTCTTTGGTGGACATTATTTGTATGAGGGCCAGAAGAAAGTGAAAGGAAGTAGAAGATGGCTGACTAACAAAGAGAAAATAGATATTAATAAATATGTCCTTAAGTGATTATATTTTGCAGTCTTCAGTCCTCCCACTTTCTTTGGACTGTAAGGAGTTCTCTTAGTGTCACGAGGCTGCTCTACTGTAGCTCCATTTGACAAAAGAGAAAGCAATGCAATTGTTCTCCAGGTAACTTCATAAAGAACAGGTTGATGGTTCCTGTACATGCAGCACACAGAAGGCTTGTATCAGAGTTGAACAAGTAAATGGGAAAGAGCTGTTCTTTATCTATACCTTTTTTTCCTTTTGGCTACTGCTGAGGGAGAAGGGCTGAATGTGTGTTACAGCTGATTTGGTGCTATAGCAGGAGATGTCAGGTTTCACCTCTTTGTGGCTTGGAAAATTTATTGTCGCCTCATGCAGCAGAAAGAGCAGAAGAATCATGGCTTGAAAACATGAGGAATGGCATGAAAATGGCATATGGTGGTGGTGTCCCTGGTAGCAGTGCCCATCTGCCAAGTGTTTCGTTAATCCATGAGTATTCCTGTTATGCCTTCATGATAGGAAAGTGTAGTTAACGTAACAGAGAATTCAGATGGTTTGCATATGGCTTTTTGATGAACGTATCTTCATTTTCACAATACAGACCTGCATAGCCTCACCTCCCCTTGCTTTAGTGAAGGGATGTTGCTCCACTGATGTTGAACTTGTGGGGTAAAGCTCAGGTCTGATGAATTGAGAAATGCATGAAAATACATTTGTTCCTGTCAATGCTGTTCTTGCAGAGGGTGGTATTGCTGCTAGTGGAGGTATAACCTAATGAGTTTAATACTGCATTGCTAAGTATTTAATCATGTCATGCTTTGCTGTTCATCCTTAGTTAATATAAGTCACGGACTAATGAAAGTGTCAAGGTTAAAAATATAGCAGGAATACATCATACAGAATCATTTCTAGTTCTGGAAATAAGTTCATTTTCTTTTCCGTAATTTTTTTCTTCTCTCCTTCCACCCTCACCTCCCTTCCTCCACCTTTTTAATGTTTTGAGCAAAGTGTTTGTAGAGCTTCTTTCTACCCCTTACATAAGGTTTTGTGACTCTTGTTTTATTAGACAAAGAAAATCATGGTTTACTCCAAGGGATTTCTCACTGGGCTACACCACCTGGTCCTCATTTGGTGAAGGGGCTGTAACTGTTCTCCACATAACTTTGTTAGGAAACCCTTGTAAAAAAACTTGTAAAAATTGTATTAGGAATACTTGTAGACACAGCACAAGGAGGAGAATTTGTTTCAGAATTCAGCAGGTAAAGGGGGGGAAGCTACTGCTGCTGCTCCTCCTTCCTCTTCTTGTGTGTGTGATAGGGTTGATAGCTGTGAGAAAGGTAGATTGAAAAGGAGTTAAAACTTTGTTATTTTTAAAGGTTATTTCTTTTCTCATTTTTTTAATTCACTGCTAATTCTGACTTGTCATTAGCACAATAATTTGACTTGGTTTTTTTTGCAGGCTCAATTTTACGTATCTCTGGTATGCTCAAAAAATAATTACTTAAGATTATCTTTTTCTTGTTCTCCTGTGTTTGTAATGTTTTGCTACATTTTCTATACATTGAACTTCTTAACATCCATTCAGTGCATGTGTAGCAATGAGAATGCTATGAAATATGAAAGGCCTGGATGCTGTCAAGAACCTTATCTAGTCTGTAAAATATCTAATGTAGTGTTAGATGGTCCGTGACTTCATTTTTTTCACCCTGACATTAAATGAGGGAAAAACAATTACTGTCAGTGTACAAGTCCTCCCTCTCCTGTGTCACATCAAAGATCTCTCTTGATTAAATACAATTATCTCCTTCTCACAGGTCTGGGGTCCTGATGCCACAATTTCTACCTGTTCATTAATATTTTTAAACTTTTTTTCCTTTCTTTTTCTTCACTGATTTCCTGCAAATGACTTAAATTTATGTCTGGCAGGTGTTTAGTTGGTAAGCTGGGGAATTCACTGGTTGGATTCTGGTATGGACTGTTAAAATACTGTAATTTCTGCAGTATGCTTTTTGAGTGATATGAGACTTTGCACATTCCTAAATTGACTGAAGTCAGGTCTTTACTGCAGAAACAAGCATATGAAGAGTAGCTTTGTCACAGCAGAATAATCTGGAAGTTTTTTGTGCCCACAAATGTGAGATCCGGGTAAGGATTACCATCATCACCCAAGCCTTTGCATTATTTGAGGGGAATCTTTTGTCAGATAATCAGGTCATCATTTCTAAGTGACTGGGGATTGCTGGTGATTGTGACTTATGTTCATAGGATGAAGCAAGAAAAGTGAGAGAGGGAGATGTCTCTTATTTGACCAAATCGTATAAATAAATGAATAATATATTATTAAAATTATATTAGTGAAATAACCAAGAGGTACAAAGAGAGGTGACCCTGACTCCCTGTGGGTCCTGTGGAGTTTGGTCTGCATTTGTTTGTCTTCCCTAAGGTCCGAGGGTGGTGGGTGGTGAGGAACTTGATTTTTTAACTCCCCCTGCTGCCCAAACCTTTTAATTCCTGAGCATCACTTGGGACTTGGATATTTCACTAGGCTTTTGCATAACTCATTGCTGACAGTAGCACAGTAGGTTCCTCTTACAAGACTCCCCAAAGTAATGTAGTCTTAATATCAAAACTAAAAATTCGAATGGTGATATTTACTACTACTGAATTTTTGATTCTAGAGTGTACCTACTGCACATTTATTTTCATCAAGTGAAAAGGGACTATGCACAGGAATAAACAGTACACTATTTGTGGAATTTTGAATAAATGGACCTTTTGGAAATCTAAATTAAATGGTGTTGGTATTGAGCAGATAATATGAAACTGAGAAAACTCCAAGAAGGTGAGGGACAATAGTTGAAATTTCACAAACGCAGAATGTTGTCCTTTATTGTCCCCTTGATGCATCCAGGATTCAGAGATTTCATGCAAAAAGCAGTGTTATCATTCTGTGTCTTGGAATCATGGAACTACATTTTTAGGGTAGGACTTTTTTACATTTTTCTCTCTTTTTTTTAACCATTGATGCATACAAATTACACACCTATTGCATAAGTGGCAATTGTTTTCTCCTTTTGATGACTGAGAGGCATTGCTTTAGTCAATGGAAACATTAAAAACTTCAGGAACATGAGGAAAATATTTTGTGTGTTCTTCCTGTTGCGTTACACTGTGCACTGACGGTTTTGTTGTCCTGCCAGTGTTGTCATTTTTACCTGTCTTTAGATTTTGCTGTGTTCCACATTCCGTTCTGAAATATTGGGAACGAAGTATCATTTATCCCTAAGGAAAATAAATTAATTGGGGAGGGGAAAGTAAGACGTGGGTTGTGGTTACATGATCATTGCAATGCTTGCACCACCCCATCACATGAAGGTGCAGCTTTGATCTTTTGGTACTTTTGGTACTTTTTGGGACTTGGAACTCCAGAGCTGTGTTTAATTTGCAGTGAAACAAGAATGTGTGACAAAAAAGCAATGCTGCTGAGCAAAGATTAATCATGTGTAAATGTTTCACGTACTGGGAAGGATAACTATGTGCATGTGTTCCTGATTTTAATCTGGAACGATCTCCCCCCTGTACAATTAGCTGAACAAAAAGAAAGAAGGTAAGTTGATAATGGAGGTGCCAGCTCACTGAAATGTGGAGCTCCAGTTGCAGTGTCTATAAACAGCAAGTGAAGTGTGAAGGATTAGTTGGAACCCCAACAGACACTGACTATGAAGAGGTGTCAGAAATGAAGCACTGGGTGAAAGGGTTGAGAAAGATTCATCTGAAGCATTTTCGATGCTCTGCTGTGATTTTTAGAAGAACTTAGCAGGTGTGCCTGTCACATTCTGGATTTTTCCCTCCAGACTCTCACAATGTGAGACTCATTTCGTGCGTGTCTG
Organism: Nicator chloris; assembly: GCA_013400495.1. Classification (NCBI taxonomy): domain Eukaryota; kingdom Metazoa; phylum Chordata; class Aves; order Passeriformes; family Pycnonotidae; genus Nicator; species Nicator chloris. The sequence goes on along the minus strand of WAAE01027482.1, from coordinate 19,865 downwards.
TGTTGTCCCCTTGCTTTCTCATCCAGTGCCATGTGGGCATTGCTATCCTTGTGGAACTGAGCACCAAAAAGAAGCAGCAGTGCCTCAGCAGGCAGAGCAGGACACAGCTCGGGCTGTTTGTGTCCCGTCAGGAGGTGGCAGCGCTCGGTGCAAAGCCCAGACTGTTTGGGGAGTTTTATGTAAGTTTGATGTTGTGCTGGAACACATGCACACAGCAAAGGCGATGTTCTTTGGAACAGTGTGATTTAGCAAGTTAAGTATCACCTTTCATCTTTTTTCTGCAATTTTTGGGGAACAAAAGCTTTACATAAACTGGGTGTGATGTGAGAAAGCGTGTGCCTATATAAGGTCTACTCTGAATAAGCACTTTGGTGAATAAATTCTAAAAATGCTGCTCTAAATACTGAATTACATAGAACAAGAGAGTTTGGGATTTTTCTTTTTTAGAAAACGGTGATAAATTTCGATAGCTGTATCTTAAGGTATTCTTTCCACTTCATGTGCAAAAAATGTGTGTGTTTTGTGTCTTCTGTAATACAAGAAAGCCAGAGCTACTTGGTATATTCCTTTTGAAATGAAAATGAGCAGCATTACTTTGAATGGTAATAGGGATTTTAGATTTAGATTTATATATATATCTATTTTGTTCTTTTGTTCTATTTTTCTGGTGTCTTTCGTATTATAATGTCATCAGATAAACTGTTTTCTGCATCTGAGGGTAAGATAGTCCATAACAGAGCTGATCAATGGTTTCCAAATGTGTTACTGATCAAATTTTAAATTTTAAGATGTCTCTTATGAAGATTTCTTAAGATTAACTTGTCTTTAATTGCTCATTTCACCAACTTTCTGCTTGACCAGTGATTGTTTGAACCTGAAAAAGGAGCTTCTCTTTTTTCCCCCCCCTTCCTTTCTTCTCCTAAGAATAAGATTAACATGCAACTTTATAGAAAATTGACATTGTATGGTTTTGGGGTGTTGAGCTCAAAGACTTGGAAGTTGCTCTGAACACAAAGAAAAATCTCTCTCTTTTGTGGACTTCCCTCTCTTCAGTGACATCCTCTAAGATTGAAATTCACAGCTTCAGAATCAGATATCACTTGTGACAGTGGCAGAGGTTGCATGTATTTCTTGACGTGACAATGAGGACAACACGTAGAGGAGGAGTCTGCTGAATATAAATTTTCCGCCTGACAATTTATATTCTTTGACATGAAAGGTGTTTGATACTAAGAGGTGGCTCTAAAACTTAAGGGAAAGGTCGAAGACCCTCAAGAGCAGGGTCTGTACAGATTTTGAACAGGAAGTGGCTGTTTATGCATTCTTCAGATCTATGAAAACGTCAGTTCTGTGGTTGTTTCCTTCTCTGAAGAAAGTCCTTTTCCCTGACTGCCATATAAGTTAGTTACTTTGTTAGCTTCCTTTTCCCTACCAGAAAAAAACATGAAAAAAAGCAAAAGACAGAACATGGGGAAAAAATGAGTAATTCTGGTTGAATTAAAAATAATTCCATAACTTCTGAAGCTATTACCTATAAGATATAAGGTCTAGGTATTATGTATTATTTCTAATTTAACTGACATTCTTTCTCTTGGCTATAATTTTCACTTCACTTGCTGCCCAGCTCCTATTTGGTTTTGCAGTAGCTACACAAAGCCTCTACAGAAGTTTTCTCTTAAATTTGAGCTGAAAATTACATAAAATTTGTCCTGGAGTGGGGGAGAGCTATTCTATATTCTGGAAACAATGTGGTCAGCTAGAAGAGGTGTAGTATTGGAAGAAATCATGTGGTTGTGAGATCAATTTCAGAAACTTTCTCTGGAACCTTCTGCAAGGCTCTCAAGCTTTATCTCATAGCCCTCATCTTCAGGTGACTTTAACCTGTCTCTTTGTTCAAGCTCCTTAGGGTGAAGTTTGTCTTCTGCTGTGTCCATGCACAGTGCCAGCACTGAAGTGTTTCCCCTTGCACATGGCCTACAGTTTTCTGCAGTAGTCACAAGTCTGTGGGGTCTTTTGATCGACTTCAGAGACTTTTAGAACTGCCCACAAACCTCTGGGACTGCAGAAGGATCTTGGAGAAGGAAACCCTTGAGAGGACACAGAGTTTTAACTGGTGAACAGCTTGGCTTTTCGGTTTTTAATGTGCTTTGTCAAAGTGAAGTTCACCAACCGAGAAATATGTTTTAATCACATTTCTTACTTTGTTAAAACCCCCTGTTAAGTCTATTTGCATTTCTGAGTAAGTTGTACAAGGATTAGATGCTGTTTTCTTACTGTGCCTTAGCTCTGCATTGTGTGTCTGAAGTAAGAGTGTGACAAATGCTTGAAATTGAAAGTTCCTCTGAAAAGGAATTACTGGGTTTTTTTTAAAACTTTTCTTTCTGCATGCTCGGGAGATCTTCTACTCCTTTATAACAGTGGATTGTATTTATATCTGTAAATGGCAACAGCTGTGTCATCCTATTACAATCCTGCCTGAGAAACTGTGTCTCCACCAAGGTGAGGCTCGTGGTGTTTGAGAAAATGTCAGCTATAGAAAACGTTTCGGTAGGCAAATGTCAGTGAGATATTAAAATGGTCTTGGTGGACAGAACAAGAGCATAATGTTTGCCAGTTTCTAAAGTCACACTGAACTGAAAAAGGTATTGCATTCCTTTTTTCTTCATCCTCACCTCAAAGTTGCTTATTGCCAGTGAATTTTAATTCCTTTTTGTAGAGAGGGATGTATTTTTCCTGTGAGAACACACAGCTGAGTAGCTGGTAGTGGATCTCCTTTTCACATAAGGAAACTGTCACTGACCAAGCTGATTCCTCACTCTAAGGTTTTTCCTTTTTGAAATCTTGAAATGAATATTTATTCCATGTGTGGCTGGATGAACCTGTGATTTTAGCCAAGGGCAAGAAATTTAAATCACATGAAGTTACCACAGTACTATGTAAGGACCAACAGTGCTTTTATCCCTTCCCAATTCCTGTCTTCTTATGAGGAACAGTTAAATTTCCTCATTAATTAATTGATGTATATAATAGCTTAATGTTCCTCCCTTAAGGATTCTAGGATGAAGCATGTGGTTTATTAATCTACATTTTGGTCAGCTTGATCACTGCTACAGCACTGACTGTGGTTCAATTCAGTTTTAGCAGACAAATATTGCTTCTTGCTGTTTTTTAACTCTCTCCATCCTTAGCCCTTGTTTATTGTGTTTGCCCAGCAACGAGTGCTTTGCTCAGATTTTGGGAAAATGCCGTTATTCTCCTGTTGGGTCTTTTTTCATTTGCTCCATGCCCCATCCCCCTGCAATCCCTTAGGTCAGGTGGAAGGGGAAAAAGGCAGCAGCATTTGTTCCTTCCTGACATCCTCACCGCTTGCAACTCCAGATTTCAGTCTAGAGGTGTAAACAGAGACTGACATGGCAATACACCAAGGTACCATTACTCAGAGATGTATTACAATGGAGAATATCTGAGAACACATTTTCTGGTGGAAAAGATTTTCTTTTTAAAATTCTAGTAGCTGAAACATTGAATTGATGGGAATAAATAGCTTATTTGTCTCTAGTGTCCAAATGAACTGTGTGGGAAATCTCTTTTGACTAAACAAAGAACAGCTGGTAAATAATGTGATTGCATTTAGGTGACTGTGATAGTAGTCACCACATAAAAATGAACAGTGTGCTGCATTTTTCTGAACTCTTTGTGCTATAGTCTGTGGAGAAGAAATACCTCGTGGGAATGAGAGCGAGTCCCTTAGCATTGCTTTTACTACCTTCCCAAAAACTGGACTTATTGTAAAGATTGTGTAAAGGAGAGCATGCAACAAGTCATAACAGGTGATGATCATTTAGAGAAAACATCACCCTTATCATTTTCTTTGGAAATTCTTAATAAATACTTTAAAATGAAAATGTTACCAAGTTACACAAATGCAAGAGGTCTATTGTGCCAATAGTAAATGGAGCTTTTAAAGGCTGTTTTGTACCTTGCTGGCAGCAGTTGGCACAGTTTTAAGCTACCTTTAATAGTCTGGTGCTTTGGTTCTGGGTCCTGCCCCATTTTGGGGGCAGACATCCACATACATTTGCAAGGAACTTTAATAGAACATAGAACAATGCACCTTAACATAGCACAACCAGGTGGTTGCTCCAATTTCCCCTTGAAAGAAGGAAAAAGAGCAATTTAAGTTGAGATTGATTTTCATAGGTTTGTTTCCTGTTGAGCGTAAAAACCAAAAGAGAGTAAAGTGTCCTTTGAATTCTTTACAGGGATCTCTAACCCCAGATTCAGGGACAAGATGTGAATGAAGCAGAATTTTTCTGGTTCTTGAGGTAGCTGTGGTGAATCCTGGTGGCTTCAGGATTTAAATTTAGGGACCAGGCAGAACCAGATCCTAAAGACCTGAGCTTTATTTTTGAAAGCTTGATTGAACAAGGACTGAGTAAAATCAGAGACTGACCCTGAGATTTCCTGATGAAGTTTTTCAGTCAGCTTGGACATCTGTGTGTGTGCAGATGTGGTGATCTGGAACAAAATTATCCTGTGGGTAATTGTTGATTTGTCAGGAGCATGGAGGAGCCTACAGAGTGGTTTTTGCCAGTGCCTTGCTTGGCACTGATTTTTGAATGGTACTGAAGATGTATCCAGGCCCTACCCAACAACTGCAATTCTGGCAACATAAGAACAGGACGATTTTTTAATGTGCTTTTGTGGTGTTTGCTTGCTTTCTCTCTCCATTTGGATTTATAAAATTTTCAGGTGTCTCTGGGTTTTGGTTATTTCTGGAGCGCTTTGTGGGAGGGAAGAGGGCAAAAGCCAATTTCATTGTTCTTTGCTTTTAAAAACTTGTAAGTAATGTACTGTGAAGAATTTTGCATTATGTTTGCTCCATTATGCCTTGTCCCTTGTCTTTCTATGGTTGGAGAGATGCTATAAAATATGATAATAGAAATTTTATTAATTTGATATTGGACATATCTGTGAAAAATTCACTACCTTGCAGTCAGAATTTTTGTGTTTTTTTAATACTTGAAGACTGCTGATGTGGAACAAGAATAATTTTTTTTTTTTTTGAGATGAATGGCATGCCTACATCTTTTATGAGTGGGGAAATAGAATAAGGCTTTAGAATTTAATTGCAGTCTGGTGCTGAAAGTTGTCTGGAAAGGGGTGTAGGGGAATTTTTGATAAAAGCCTTCTAGCCTCTGAAGTTCTCTATCACATCATTGTGTATTTTCTCACACCCCTGGATAGCCTAAGATATTTGGAGTTTTTTCTGACTCGGGAGCTGTTACTGAATATTGCCCAGCAGTGCTTCCTGCAAAGTCCTGTTTGCTTGCCTTGAAGTTTGATCATCATCTCAGTTTGTTGGTCATCCTCATCTTTGAGATTAGCAGATTGTGTGTCACCTTGATAGCAGGAGGCCCCTGGTGCCAGCACAGTGCAGATTTCCTGTCCTTTCTCCATGTGATGATTAAGCTGTGATTTTGGGAATTCTGACACCCCACTGCACTTTGCTGGCAGGGACAGGCGCACAGCTGGGTGCTTGATGCCTGATCCATCCAGATTCTTACTCCATTTGATGGATGTGTGCACCCTTTTTTGTTAAAGGCTTAGGGATTTATATCAGGTCAGAAAGAAGTTGAAATCCAAATCCCAAATCCAGGTGCCTTCTGCTGGAGTAAGTACTGCCTTGATAACGTGCACAAAATCAAAGGCTGAGATTCCTGAAATGGATCAGACTGGTTGTTAGGCACCTTGGTGCTGGAATTGGTTTTGATTTAGATCAGAAATACCAGATGCAGCAGGCAATTAACTCTGTAGCAGAGCCGTGGACTTTATTACTGTGCCCAGATGAGATCTGCCCTGGCACCAATCTGTGTTCTGCAAGCTTAATGTGAGTAAGTGCTTTCAATTCCAAAACAGACAAGAGAAATAACAAGGACTTATGAGTGTAAATATGTTGTTGGGTTGTGGGCCACAACAAACCAATAAATCTAGAGTGTCCTTTCACTCAAATGTGATTAAGTAAATTAGTGAATAATATGCTAGATTAATTCCCAGAATCATTTTGTTCTCAATGAATGGATCCTTAGTGTGTTGAATAACATTTAAGTTGTTTCAATTCTCATTTTCCTTGTAAAAAAATGGTAACAATAGCTTTGTAGGTACTTTTAAAAATACATTGATATCTATTTGTGAATAGTACTGTTGAAGCAAGTCTTTTATGTATTATGTATAATAACTTTATGATTTATTGTTACACAAGCATAAAAGAAAATCAGAATGGCATGGTTTATATTATTCTTGACTCATGAAAAAGGCAAATGCTGCCAGAGGTACACTTGGTACATAACTTCATCATTCTGAGTAACTTCATGAGTGATTCCAACGGAAATAGTCTCCACTCTTTAATACAGTAAATATGTTTGGCCTTGTGGCCTTGGTGGGAAGAGACTTTAAAACTCATCCAGTCCCACCCCGTGCCATGGGCAGGGACACCTTCCACTGTCCCAGGTTGCTCAGAGCTCCATCCAAGCTGGCCTTGGACATTTCCAGGGATGGAGCAGCCACAGCTGCTCTGAGCACCCTGTGCCAGGGCTCACCCCCCTCACAGGGAAGAATTTCTTTGTAATATCTATTCTAAAGCTACCTTCCTTCAGTTTAAAGTCAGTCATCTGCTGCTTTGCATCTGCTTGGTTAAGCAAGTTAAGCAGTTAGGCTCCACTGAGAAAATTACATAGTGTGTAGTTATTTCTTGGAAGACCTTGACTGCACTTTTTTCTTCTTTCAGTTCATTATCATAATACTGTCTAATTTTCATAAAGTTCTTCAGGGCAAGTACCTTCCTTAGAGGCAATTTTTGTAACTTGAAGATACCTGTTATTTAAATCAGCAGTGCTCAATGAGGAGATATTTTCTGTGAGAAAATACTAAAAAAGGTTCTTTTTAGAAAGAAGATCACAGAGAAATGTACAAAGTAGCTGCTTTAAAAATGACAAGCCTGATACTTTTTTTTAAACTTTTGCTCCCCTTTTCGTTAGAAAAAATCAGTAGCGTTTAGTTTCAAGTAAGGCCTTCAATTAGTATTTAACTGACTGTAAGTATCTAATTATATGGCAATTAATTCTTTATCTCAATGACTTAATTTAAAGTGGAACTGAATAACCTTGGGTTTGGGTAAGTTTGAGATAAGTAATCAGAGTAGAAGTCTGATAGCAATTAAAATCAAGGTAGACACACCACCCTGTAGCTATGGACTTCGAGAGCTGTGTAGCAGCACACAATTTCACCATGGACACTGGAGTGGGGAAATAGGCTACACTTAATTTTTTATGTAAACCTGGTATTTAGGTGCTCTCAGTACTGCCCAGATGTTATGAAAAACCTGTTATCACAGCAAATCACATTAAAACCCTCCAAGTAATCAGCAGATTATGTGTTAAACAAAATGCAATCATCTGACCTTTTCATGTAGAGTCTGCGTTACCTTGGAAGAGTGTCATTTACTTTGCCCTTTCCTCTGCCCACAAACAGTTGCAGAAGCTTCCTGGTGTTGAAGTGAAAACAGAAGCGGGTCCATGAGGCCCCAAATACAGGTCCTAAGCAGGGAATTAATTCAGAAACAACTTGAGAGGTCTTCCTTGTGCCCGTAGGCTCTGGAGGAGCTGCCCTTGGCACCTTTCCTGCTGCAGTTGTTGCTTTCCTGGCAGACACGGAGTTAAATCCCAGGAGCAGGCAGCGCTCAGGAGTGCAGGAGGTGACATGGATTGTTACTGTTGGGCTTGGGATCCCACACCCTCTTTGGCCCATAAGAGGATGGGGAGGAAGTTTGTGTGATTTGGCATGATTTTAGTGTGTTGATGCTCTGCAAGCACAGATGTGAGACGAGGGCAGTTTATGCCATGGGAAACAAAATGCTGGTGCTTTCAGGGAGCTTCAGATGTTACTGGGTTTTGTTGCTGTCATGGGCTTACCCCGAAAGAGGAAAGTCTGTCTTTAAAAACCAGCTTTCTCTTCAGTAGGGAAAGTTTCATTGTGATTGTGGGATAAAGGTTCTGATTTCAGCTTTTTAAAAGGTTTGAATTGCAGCATCATGATGTCACGATGAGAAAGATGCTGAATTTTATTTATCTCTATTAGGAAAAAAACCCACTCTTAATTTACTTTGGTATTTTAGTGCGGTTAGTGTGAAGAACAAGAAAATCATAACATCAGCAATCTTTGACTGTGAAACAGTGCTACCAGTTACAAAAATGCCCAACTGAATTTTCACTTCTAAAGCTGAAGCATTCACTTCTAAAGTATTAAATCAGTGCCACACACTGTGCTTTGTCAGGCACTTGGATAGCAGCAGTAAAAACCAGTGCAGACACCTCTCTTAAACACCCATGATATTTACAGTATCACTGACTATCATTTCCTGGGTCACTCTGGGGCTGTGGTAGAGACCCAGTCGTTTTACTGCTCTTTGAAAATTGTTATAAATTGCTTTAAGATTTTTTTTTAATGATTTTTAACCAGAATGATTTAATCAGTGGTAGGGCCAGCTTAGGGTTGTACTGAATCTTGTACCAGAGGATTAATCATGAAGAGGAAAAAGGACCATAAACTCAAATTAGTTTTTTAGTGTTGAAAAATTTGCATCTCACCGCAGAAGTGCAGTCCTGAGGTCAGGCTGCTGAGGGTCCAGAAAGGAATAAGATCATTTGTTTAGCAAACCAAGGTTGATGCCTTTTGCTTTTACAGGGACACAGTGGTTTAGTCTGTACAGAAATACTTGAAGGTTTTGTGACTTTGGGTCAGTGAATTAAAAATACCTCACTTTTATTTAGAACAGTTTTCAGAAAAATATGTTCAGGAGGTGGTTTTGTACTTCTAGCTGGCATCAGACAAAGCCTGAGAATTTTCAAACACCACAATCCCAAACTTATCTGCTTACTGATTTTTTTATTTGATTTATTTATTATTATTTGATAGTAAGTGGAGGCCAGTTTGCTCAATTTCCTTTAAAGAAAAGAACTTTTCTCCCTTTACTCATTTTTTTAAAGTTGCTCACATAGAAATTTATTCTTCATTGTTAAACAGAACCATAAGGCAGTTCTTTATTTAAGAAGGTGGTAAACACATCTGAAAGTTTAATTTATTTACTGCAGATGACATTGAGGGTGAATATGAAAACAATAGAGAAATCCTCAAGAACAGAGGTGTTTTAATTGGGCACAAAGAGAAAGCAGATATCTAATAAGAGTAGCTATCATGAATTACGGGGGGGGAAAGGTATATGAAATGTTCACTTGAAATTAATTATCAGCAAAATGCTTTTCAGATAGGCCTTTGTGCAGTATCTAACATGTCAAACTCATTGCAACAAGGTGTCAGCCAGGCCAAGAGCTCAGGAAGATTTCAAAGTAATTCAGTATTTCTCTATTAAGCTGCTGTTCAAATGTTGTCAAGAAATTGCTGCTGTGTGTTGTGGATATCAAATTCCTTTGCAGGCTGTAAATTAGTGAGCATCCTGTGTTCTATTACATTAATTGCAAATATTTTTTCTTAAGGATAGCATTTGTTAATGTCTTTATAGTCCATTTGTTTTAACAAATACCAATTTACTTCAATGTTTGTCTGAAAAGCCAGGCTTGAATGGGTTATAAATCTGCTGGGTTCTTCTCTGCACATTGTGACTGCCAACCTTGTGTTAGTGTTGTTTAAGAGAAGAAAGAAAGAAAGAGATCTTGTCCTTTTATTTGTTTGTTTGTTTGTGTTCATTTTCTCCACTCCAAAAATTCAGATGGATTTCTTTAAGAGAATAGACATATGTAAATATATATGTACATATATATATATATATCTGTATATATGTTAAATGTTGAGTGAGTAATGTTTGCACTTATTAATTTTATTCCAGCTGTGTTAAGCAATAACATCAGTGTTTTATGAATGTTTTCTAGTAGAATCTTTCAGGAACCCATAAATCTGAGATAACTAATTTACTGCCTGGATTTCCTGTATGTCCTGTTATCACTGCTGTGGATTGTCCATGGTGACATTCTCCTCTCATTCAATTAAAAAAACCCACTTCTGTTGTTATTACTATTTTTTATCATAAGTTTTGCTCTCTCAAAGCATCTTATGGGATTGATCTCTGTGAATATTTAGCCTCTTTTCTTGTTTCATTTGCCAATTTGTTAGCAGGATTCCACCCCCCCCCCCCTCCCCGAGGTAGAATTATATTCTTGCATTTGTAACTGTTCAACAGATTGACATCAAAGACCAGATGCTCTAAGTCTAAAATGAAAATAACCTCTCCTGAGAAGGCAAGAGATTGATATCTGTGTAGATATTACTGTTCATAACACAGTGCTATCTTCAACTTGGGAAAATTACCTTCCAATATTTTTCCTGCTGCTTTGTGCCAATGAGCACCTGTCAGCATCACACAAAGCACACATAACACTTTATCTCTGCAACCTATTGCAAAATGATAATGACCAATGTTGCAGATATGCAATTCATGGCTGTAATGAAAGTAATTGAGGAGCCATTTTCCAGGGAGTCACCAAGTTTAAAAAACGTGGGGACTTATTTGGACTTGGAATTTGTTCTGCAAATCTGGTCTTTAAGTAGGGCTGCTGTAAATTTTCATAACGATATCTGGCTTTGTGATGAAATTATTAATTAGCTGATCACAGAGGCAAGGGGCTATATGTATTTTTCTCAGTTCTGCTTCTTTACTCATTCCAGTAATTTTTGTTGTTGTTTTCAAATTTGAGAATAAGTTGGCTTTTTGTGTATTACAGTTTTAGGTTCATTAATCAGCTCATAGTCACTGCAAGGGGTGCTGGGAAGCAAGGACAGGGTTCCTTGTTGGAAATACCCAGCATTTGCTTTACTGTTTTCCTGTTATAGTTGGCACTTCTGCAAAGCAAAACGAAGGTGAAATTGTAGACAGTCTTTGCTGCTAATCCTCACCCTGCTAGTTTGAATTTCAGGGTCCTGCTAACAACCATGTTACAAACCTGAGATCTGCACTGAGGTTTTTCCTCTGCATTTGGACCATTTGTGCCGTTAAGTTTAAGGGTATTCAGAGTTTAGAAGTAAATTCGTGCTTTGGGGGTGACAAATATATTCAGGACTGAAATGCTGTTAACTGAATACTGCTGTGTGCAAGTTAGCACTTAGAAAAAGTAACTTCCTGTGTGTCAACTCTGTTACTTTAGGTCCAGCGCTCAGGGGTGCTGCAGTTGTGAACTTCAAATTGACATACTGCTTTCAGAAAACTGTTGCTCTCTGTGCATTTCATATAAAATAGCTGAAAGTATTTGTGTGAGACAAGCAGAAAATAGCATCATGTGCATGTGGTATAGACTGCTTTGGCTCATTAGGATCGTATCTTGGCACCTGATAAATCAGCTCACATGTTCATGTTCTTAAATTGCCACATAATAGATTAGGCAGCCACGTTCTTTAGAGTTTTCTGTATGTAATTAAAATTGTCTACTCTGTATCTTGATTAGGAGTCTCCATTGATCTAATTGGAGTCTGCAGAGTTACACCTGCAGAAAACTTGAGTTGGGAGAGTGCCTTCATCTGCCTTTCTCACCTTGAAGAATTACTATGTTGTTACTCAAAGGGGATAAATATCATAATTAAGAATTTTCAGTCAATTGACTTCTCAACTCTTGACTTGTATTTGAAGCTTCCTCACAGGACTCTGTCTGGGAAACACTTTTTTTTGCTGGCTATTTATATACTTTCTGTTTATATGGTTTTCTCGTGTTTATTTGTGTATGTTTGGGGTTTCTGCTTAGGGTTGGTTGGTTGGCTGGCTTTTTTCCCTTCTATTTAAGAAGGGACAAACAAGTGTGGAGGTAATAGGAAATATTCTGGAGTGTGTTCAGGTTTCTGTCATGAGCCAGGGCTGGGCACAGGGTATTTACAGGGATGTCTGTCCTGGATCCAAGGGGTGCTCTGCAGTGTCCTGGTCCTCCTCACTCACCTGTACCTCTGGCACAGAGGGGGGAAAATGGAGAAGAGTGACATCATATCAAAGAAGGAAGCTCTAGAATGTTCCCTAGTTCTGAAATACATCTACCCTGTTATTTTACAGTAGAATACCAAAATATTAAAAGAAATGCTGGTGGATCTTCAGAGATAACATTTTATTCTGTACGGTTTACAGAAGGAAAAATATTGCATCCTGCTTTTGGCACAATGGACAATTGAATAATACAGGAGGAAATTGTGCAAGCATTTATTACTTTGCTTCTAGGTATTTTTAGGCAGTTTCCTTCTCAAATATAACTAAGCTCCCACCATTTCATATTAGGTTAATAAGTAATTGTAATGGAGAACAAGGTGGCTGGTGAGTAACGATTAAAATGTGATTGGTGCTGTCTCCATTGCCCAGATGAATAGCAATACTTGTTTAAAACCTCAAATTCCTGCAGGAGATGATTTTCCAGTGTTGTATTTTCTTATCTAACTTCATTGTTAGCGTCTCAGACTTGTTAATAATTTGAATTCATGTGTCTAAGAGCAAGGAGCTCAACAAAAAGAGAACACTTATTTCCCTATGCAAATCGCCCCCAGGCAGATGGGGAGCGTTCCCTGGCAGAAGAAATGATGCATTTCCAGTTAAGGATGTCAAAAACATCAGGCTTAGGCAGTAGGGTCTCTTGTATGTGCCAGTTCATAGGGGTTTTTCATGAAAAGCAAGTGGGGAAAAATATACTCTTAAGGTGTGGCAGGGGTAGCATTCGTAGGAGTAATTTTGTAGAGGATATGGCTTCTTTCACTCAATTTCTGCAAGCACGTTACTGACCTTTGAGCTGGTGTCAGTGGGTTGAAACCCCCTCTCTATTGCATGTTCATGAGTAAATGCAGAGAAGCCCTTTGGGATTTAGTTTCTTGTTGAAATGTCAATGAACTAAACACGTATCCTTTTCATCCGACTGAATCTGCACTGTCTGATAAAGGGGGAAAAGGGACTATTAACTGTGAAAGTTCTGCTGTGGTTAATTGCAATGTATGTATCCAAAACTGAACAGTTTTACGTCAAAGATGGGTTAGAAGCATTTGCTGATACCTTAAAGAGTTTGAGGATGTAGCAGCTGCCTTGTGCTGTGTACCCTTCTTGTCTCCACACTGTCATGGGGAATGCAGCAATCCATCACACTTATTTAGATAGAACAATGGTTATTCCAACAGTTTTATAACCATCCTATATATTGTTACAGCCAAGGCCATTTTGTCATGAGCTTTTCAATTCCAGAGCCAGTGCCCATCATTTATCTGCATAACTAAAACCAGTGGTAAGCACATTTCTGCCACAGAGAGACTGATAATGGTTTCTGTTAAAGTCTTTTTAATGATTCAATTTGAAGCAGTGATTTCCAGAGGAAGGAAACTCCATTTGTTAGGAGTCTTTTGTTTTAATTCTTTTTGTATGAAAAGCGTAGCAGAGAATTAAAAAAAAAAAAAAAAAAATCTGGTTTTTTAATTTTCCAGACTTGCAAAATAGCAGCATGTGCAACAGAAATGTGTCACTCCCCAAAACAAAAGCTTTGTTTGTGGAAGAAGATGATGTGACTACAGATCCTATGGCCTCTTTGCTGTTCTAAGAAAATTCCAGGCTTTTGGACACTGCATATATTAACTGACGTTGCTGCCGCTGCTTACATGGTTTTAACTGCGTTTGCACTTCCACTTTACCTCAAATTGGAGAAGAGTGGCTCAAATGATTCTTTATATAGAGTTTTACCTCTCTGCTGCCATAATGCTGATACCTGTGCTGAGCACAGGCATAAACATGTGAATTTGTGTCTGCTCCTTTGAGTTCATACAGGTGGCAGATGATTTCTGGTGCAAGCAGCCCACCTCTGCATTTCCCCTTCTATCTCCATGCTGATCCTAATTTTTACTTCTGTGCCAGCATATGAAGTGTTTAAAAAAGAAAAAAAAATGCAGAAACATTAATGAGGAGCTTATAGTCATGTGATGAGAAATGTTAGTTACATAAGGTATAATTTGCTCTAATTCAGGAAATGGAATGAGAGCAGTGCCCAAACTTGGCTGTGAACAGTGCACGACTGGAGATAGTTGGGCTGCATTAAATTAAGTCCCAAATGTTGTTCTTTTTAAATCCATTGCTGTGCACAGTGTGGAGCACTGAGATTCTCATCTTGAGAGTTGATCTTGATTTTAGAGAGCTCATGCTCAGACAATGGAGTCAAAATTCAAGTGTTTAAGGTTTTTAGATATGTACGGCAGCCACCTTAAGATGACATTTTGTATAAAAAGGACAAAGCCTATATGAAAATCCTGTATATTTGAACATTTTAGTGATTTTGGTAGAGCTTTGCACTGAATTTCTTACATGGGTAAACCATCTCATTAAACACTTCCTACTTGCTTTATAAACCTGGGCAAAGTTGCCTGAAGATCTTTCCAGCATTGGAAAGCAAATGGCAGGGTCAGATTTCTGTGGTGGCACAGACCAACCACGTTGAAGTCTTTGATTTTATGAAGAGAACTTCTGAACTGAGATGGTTTAAAGATGTCCAGGTGGTTTTTTTTTTTTTTTTATGGGGAAGATCCAGGCTTAGTGAACCAAGGCAAGTAACTTAATCTTACTTATAGATCATGTATAAAGGACAAAGTTTTCCCCTTCCTAGGGGCCTGGATTTTTACTAGTTTCCAATGTTCAGGATGCCATGCTTTGAGGTGACTAGAAGAAATTTGCTGTTAGAGGTATCATGGCATAAGTCTACTTTAAGGTTTGCAGGTACCTCCCAAGTAAAACTTGGGAGGATCATTGCCTTCCCTTTGTGAGGGTCATAATTATTTGTAAAATGGAGTGTTAAAAACTTACTGGATTTTTGAGACGCTACTCAGCAGCCTGGATAATGAAATCCCAGTGAACCCTTTTAGTCTGAAATGTTACAGCTCGCTCCCAGCTGATCACCTATGAAGGTAAAATCATCTCCTTTTCAGCAGCTGCACTTTGTCTTGGCCTTTGAGATGCAAAGCCTTTTAGGGCAGGGACTCAGCTGACCACAGGGTTGGACACTCACTGCTCCTCATGACTTGTCACTACTGGAATAGGAGAGAACAGACTGTCATCTTTTGTGCCTGACTATTGTTCATCACAATTTTGTATTTATGGCATGCACAGAAAATTCTTAAAAATGTTTCAAGTCTTGATTTCTCTTTTTAAGCAATCCCTAGGATGCTGCCTAGGCTGATTAGCATTCAGTATGTGCTGATGGATAAAGCGACTTTACTGGTAAATAATCTTGTTTACTCTTGAGTTTAAATGTTTTTTCTGTAGTCAGAATGTGGGAAAAAGGGAATTTCAGCAGAAAATGAATTTCTCTGTGTTCTACCTTTTGTGAGTGAGTTGTGCCATTGGGAAAAAAAATAAAGTCAAGAGAAAGACTACCAAAGGAGA
This sequence comes from Nicator chloris, assembly GCA_013400495.1. NCBI lineage: Eukaryota > Metazoa > Chordata > Aves > Passeriformes > Pycnonotidae > Nicator > Nicator chloris. The sequence goes on along the minus strand of WAAE01027482.1, from coordinate 4,420 downwards.
GCATTGTCCTACTTTTTGTGTTTTGTGACTTCAAATTTATAAATTATTTAGCTCCTTGCATGGTTTTAAACATTATATAAAGGGAAGTTTTACGTGCAAACTCCCCAGAATCTGGGTGTCATGGATGTTTGAAAAATGAACAAAGATGCAGCATTCTGCAGCCCCTCATCCTCTGGCAGTTTCTTTCAAGTTCAAAATCCCAAATTGCTGCACTTCCCTTTCTTCTGTTGAACAGCTTCTGGTGACAAAACCTTCCCAGACTGCTCCTTGTATCTTCCCGTGCTGCTCTCAGGACTGCAGGGATGTCCCAGGTAAAAGTGGCAGGGTCATTGCTCTCCATTTGGCACACTGCCAGTGTGTGCTCACCTCTGACCACGTCTTGTTCTCCACCACTGCAATTCCTCGGTGCTTCGGTGTCACGCTCAGCCTTCTGCTGCCAGAGCAACTTAGTGCACTTCATTTCCTTGGGGTTTTGTGGCTCTGAATTGGGCACCTACTCTCTGAACCCTGACTTCTGTTGCGGTCCTCGATGCTTCCCCATGAGTCTTCAGTGCTTGTTCACAGCCAGTTAAAGTAAATATTGTGGGACTGCGTCTTCCCTGCTTTCCCAGTGACATTGCCTTTTGGATAGCAGGCTCTTTTATAGCAGAACCCTTGCACAGTGCACGTGAACCATGAAGATTTTATTTTTTAATAACACAGTGTACAGCTTTTGAAGGTGCTACTGGTAAATCACCCAGAACTCAATCGGGAGTGAAATTTTCTCTGCCTTTTCTTGAATCTATCAGATGAGGTTAACTGTCTTTTTTGGATTTTTTCCAATTTGAAATAGACTTTTCTGTTCTGCATAAACATGACACTGCCTTTGACTTTTTCTCTCTCTTTGTGGATTAAATGCTTTGATTTCTGCTGTTTCATGGGGTCTGGCTTTCTTTTCTGTGTTTGATGCTGCAGAATCTTTTGCCCTGGGTTTGTCAGTTCTCAGTTGTGCATCAAGAGCACCTGTGTGTGCATGTGTGCAGTTCGTTGGAAATGATTACAAGCAAACTTCATGGGAAATGACCATTGGTATTTCATAGAACAAATTACTGCCCTCCCACATTTCAGTAGACTCTTCCTTACTGTTCTGGGATAATTAATAAATACAAAATGACAGGGCATGAATGGCGTTGAATTAATTTAGGCATTAGCTGTGAATCTGACATCTAAATGCAGCCAGCAGAGCCATCTATGCTACATAAGATTCTTGTGAAAGCCCAGCAGTTTAGGATTATAAAATACGCACATATATGCCTGAGTTTATAGTTTTTCTTTTCTTTCCTTTTCCCCCTGTATATATCTATGCAAACATAACCTCCCCTCTGCTGCACTGCAAGTCACTGGGTAGTCACTGATGAGACTCCCACGGGCCATTTTTCTCTGCAAGTTCTATGGGAGCCTTCTTGAGGTCTCATCTAGTCGGTGCAATTTTCAACTCAGTGTAATGAATGGGGCAATTTACAGCCACAGCTCAAAATTATTACCAGACAGTCATGCCTCTAGATTTCTCCTGCCTTTTTTATAACAAGAAATATTTTGGTGGCCTGCTATTGTTGACAGCTTTGTTGGGAGCTTTCTAACAGTAATAAAAAAAGCCCCTCCAGTACAACGGCTAATTCAAGATTTATGGAGCGTGTGGAATTTTACTCCAAGACCGAACGTGCACATAATCAGGAAGCAGAGTCTGAATACAGGGAAATGGAGGAGGGCACTGCCCCTCATTCTGCTCAATGGACCATAAACCACCTGCTGTTTTGAGTGCCATGCCACCAGAGGAGCTGGAGCTGTTCCAACCTAGTAAGTCATTTTCAGCCATGTGTTTAAACACTGAAAAGGCATGAAGGATGAAGAGCACACATCTTCCCTAACATTTTTTGGTCATTGTCATCCTCCTCTCCTTGTTGCAACTTGTGTGTTTTTTCTTATTTTTTTCTATTTGCAACTTCTTCAGTCTTTATAATGTACTTTTTAATATGTTTTCTGCATTGTCTTACCTCGAACCTGAGTATCGTGTATTGATACTCAGATTGGTTTGTGGATAATTAGGCCTTTCAAAAGCATTTGAACAAAACTAAGATTGCAAGTCTCCTTTTTCAGGTTCTGGTTCTTTTGTGGGCTTTGAAAGCTTCCCCTTAAAATGTTTATTAAGACTGACACTTAATCATTGTCTTTGTGCAGAGCAAAACTACTGAAATGTGACTTCATAAGCATTGGCTCCTTAAACTCTTGACCCTTCCTTCTTTGCTTGGACAAATTCCTGTACCTGATAAATATACACTGGATGAACCAGCACACAAAAAGCCTGGGACCAGATGCCTTCCATGTCCTGAAGTGGGCAAAGCGTTGTGCTAAAATTGCCTGAAGCAAGCTGGAGACAATGTCACCAGTGGAAGTTTCCCAAAAGTATGAAATGTAGTGGGAATCACTTAGTAATGTGAAAAGTAGCTCACTGTTTTAGCACTTTCATCACAATGAGCACTTGTACTTTTGGTTTCATCCTGCTCTCTCCCAGGGCTCAATTTTGCTCCAATGGAGGGGTTTGGTGTCTTTCACTGATGTCAACTTTCCTGCAAAATTTTGGGGAAAATGTTTAATCCTGCAGAGAGCAGTGATTATTCCTGCTGAGTTTATTGGTCTTGGCATCTGTTATGTGTAATTTTGGATGTTTCAGGTTGGAATCAATGACCTTAAATGACTCTGTCCTGTATTCTCTTGCCATGTTCCAAAAATTCCAAAACAGTGAAGATGGAGGCAGATTTTTCCACGTGTGAAATCCTCACAAACTCTTTCAGAACCTTGCAGGCATCAGAGTGAGGGGTCACTCAGAATTTGAACTGTAGGCTTGTGAGTACTGAAACTTTGGGCTTTGTTGTAAGCCCAGGGAACCTGAGCGCTGACAAAGGCTCAGCATTTTCATCTTTCCCACCCCTCAGAGTTCCCCAGGGAAAGGCAGGCATAGCAATGAGAGCAGTTCTTGTTGATTGAAAGAGCAGCATGGATGCATTTTGCTTTTTCTTGCAGTCTGGTGTTTTGGGTTTCTTCCCAGGTGAGGAATGCTCACGATGCTCTTCCTTCCTCTAACCCAGACATTGAAATCCAGCTCTGAGCTTTGGTAGGGGCCAATTAACAACCCTGTGTGGTAAGTTGAAATGCTCACTGTCTCTCTTCTTGGAGACGCTATCAATTTTTCAAAAATCCACCAGATCATGCAAGGAACTGGAGTGGTCAAAAGCCTGAATCCCAGAAAGCTTCATACTTCTGATCTGAGGGGTGGAATGCAGCAATAGTTGCAGTCAGTGGGCTGGGTTTGCTTTGGGATTTGAAAGGGATAAAACTGCCTGATCTAACCAGTGAGCTGCTGAACAAAAACAAACAAGGATAGAAGCAGCAGCAGCATTGTCACTACCTCAGCTTGAAAAGGAGACCAGCACCATTTCATTGAGTTACTTTTGAAAGGGTGTGTTGTCCATCTTTAGGGCAAGCTCCAACTTGGGTTTCTTAAATGGAGGATGTTCTTCAAGGTTTGGTAATTAAAGGTGTAATATTTGTATACAGAGACTCTTTCAGCATTTGGCTTGTCAAGTTGGCTGAGGCAGCCACCTGCCAAGTGTAGTGACCTCTTTAATTCCCATTTAAGGTGCCTGGTTTTATCTGTGAATTAGGTCGAACCCATCTGCACAGTGCTTTCAGCTTGAAATGTCAGATAGTGAAGCAGTGCTCTGTCTTTTCAATTTCTTTTTAGATCTTGGTCTCTGCATGAACAGTTACTGCTGGGAGTAGCACATGTCTACAAACCAGACCATAGGTGATGACTCTTTGGGCTGCATGGGAGAAGACACAAATGAAGTGTCATTAGTCCCTGGCATGTAAAATTTAGTATAATTTCCTTGCTTTTGTCTTCTGATTTGTTACCCTCTTTGGTGTATGGCCTGGTAGGATACTAAGGGCAAACAGACATCATTTATTAATTCATTATGGGAGTGCCTCACAGCTTGGTCATGATGGCAAAGTTGAATTTTTTTCACCTGTGTTAGTTCTGCGTCATCTCAAATTCAGCCTTGAGAATATGGAATCACAGCCAACAGCTTGGGTGGACACACAATATTTTGTATGGGTTTTCTGCTGCAGTGCCAAGCTGAGAAGTTGTAAATGTGCATGGAGTGAATGACAAGTATTTGGTTGCCACTTCCAAGTGTGGCTTTTTTAGTGTTAAAGGGAATTTCTAAAATACCTTACCAGAAAATTTTGGAATGCAGCTAAATTTAACTATTTATGTTTTATGCTGTGGGTTTGAGTTTTGGTTTGTTAATCCTTAAGCATCCCAAAAATTACAAAGATTTCTTTAAATTTCTGCTTTAGGAGGATATATATATATATATAT
>WAAE01027479.1:0-12222 GCA_013400495.1 Nicator chloris | reverse complement strand
AAAACCCCAAAAACCCCAACAAACCAGGCAAAAAAATCAATCCTATGCAAAAAACTGATAATGAATTAATTTCCTAATGCTTATGAAAAGCAGTATTGCCCTGCTTAGAGATTTTTTCACAGTAGGTAGAGTTTTACCTGCCCCAATGACTCTTTCAATACGAATTCTTGAAGGATCAATCTCCTTGGCAAATTCATGGACAGCAAGAGATGGGTCTTCATATGTGTCTGGATCTATGTATGTTTTGAGTCCTGGGAAATGTACTGCAAGAAAGAGAGAATAAAAGGAATCAGGAACTCCTTGTCATTTATGCATTGCAACAAGTGCATTGGTTTTTTGGTTTTTTGGTTTTTTTTCTGACTAGACAATTGAAAGGACTGAAAATAATATATTACATCTTCCAGGTTTAAAATTGCAGAACCCGACAGAAGAGCTGGTCACCTGAAAAAGGGTCTGCAGAGACATCAAGTGAGGGCTCAATGATATGGGGAAAAGCATAGCCTCAAAACAAGAGTGATTACTGTCAAAGCAGTTCCCCTTTGCTGCTCCTTGGGCAATTGAGGCAATCTGTCCTTTACTTTGAAAACAGTTGTTTCTAGTTCACTCCTTTCATTTAGGAGTTGATGGCTGAACATCCTGTTTTGCCAAACAGCTCAAATCTTTGAGTTCCTTTTCTCCAAGGATGAGTGCTGGAGGACTGTGCTGCTTTGTTTTCTTCTGATCAGCTGGAATAGCCACAGAGACAGGTGCAAGATGACAACAAAAACACCCAAATCCATTTTCAAGATAATTTCTGTCTGTTTCCTTGGAGATGGCCATGGCAGCAGTGGGTTGGTGCCAGATTGCTTTGGCAGGCTCCAGCAAGCCGTCATGTTCTGGCATGGCTGGTATCCCTTGTGTTCCTGAGTAGAGCATGTTCAGGAACTTGTGTTGTTTCTTCTGGACTGTTGTGTTGTTTCATCTGGATGGGAATTCTTTTAGGCTGCTGCCATATCATGATTAAGTTCTGGAAGGCTTTCAATCCATTATCAGAAGCTGATGCTAATAATCCATCAATTTATCAGGACAAAAAGAGGCATCTGCAGCTGGGTCCAGAGAATCCCTTTAAAAAGAATAAAGCATTCTCAGCCCTCTTTCTCCTGTCAGTTAATAGCTGAGTCTACACCAGTAATTCCTCTTTATTCTTGGTTCTGTGGAGCACATATATGAGTAGAGACTTGCCCCCTCCAGCGTGATGCTGAGATCACTACAAATGAATGGGAAGGCTCTGAGATGAAGCTTTGTGTCAACATGAAATACAGTCATCATTTACCCTGGCCTGAAAGACACTGAGTGAAGCTTTTTTCAAATTCAGTCATGGTCTCAGAGGCATATATCAAACTCTCCAGGAGGAGGGGTTTTGTCTTCTTTTATTTCTGGCCATGTTTGGAAACAAATGACAAAACCATTTCTCTGGCAGTATACTTCATGGGCTAATGTGCCCTTTTCCTTGACAGAAAGAGACACTTGGCTCGATATGGTGGTGTCATCTGAAAACATATTTTACTTCTGGTAACTTCTGTGTTGATCATAGCATTTCCAGAGATGTTATCAAAATGATGAAAGAATAAAATCTGATACCCTTTGTGTAATACCCTTTGAATTAAAAAAAAAAGATTTAAATTGCTACTCTAACAGAAAACAGTAAGGCAACTAATTTAAAGTAGGTAGCTAAACTAAGCTATATAAACTAATTACTGCCCAGGAGAGATCACCAGGATTTTCTCTCACTGTATTGATCAGTGAGCAGGAACATGAGGGAAGACAACCCATTCCACATCTTATTTCTTGGGTGGCTGGAAGTGTAGATCCCTAAATCCGAAGAGAACTAGATACAAACAAGTCATACAGTTACCAAGAGAGCAATTTTGAGGCAGAAATTCAGTACCCAGAACAACAGAGAATTGAAAGATATATACCTGAAAACCTGCTAAATATTATGAGCTGAATACCAAAACCCCTTTCAATAACTAGAATAGATTTAGTGAAATTGCAAACAAAAATAAAGACCATTGACGATACAGACAATAAGGAACTACTCAAATAACCAGAATAAAACATCAAGGGCAAAAGTTGTTCAGGAAACAGTGGACTTCCTTCATTTAAAACACGATATAGACATTATATAGCGTTGAATTACTTACAGTGTCCATTTTGCAAATGAGCCCTTCTTTTCTCCTCAGATTTCATTTTGGCCTTTATGTACCACTGGCATCTTTCAAGAAAAACAAGTGAGGTTTTAAATAAAATACTTGCCATGAACAAACCAGACAGACACCAAGTTTTATCTGCAACTTATGAAATCCAAATTCTTTGCATTTGGAATATGTATTTACTTCTGAATCTAAAGAGGGAAATATGCATGGTGAACTACAAATAGATTATATGCAAAGAAAAACAGATCATGGTTGAATGATCAGCATGACAATGACTATCTAAGTTTAAGTTTGATGTAATATTTTTTCTAAGTTTGACTCCTCCAAAGAATTCTGATACTTCAAGAAATTATTACTTTCCTGCATTCCTGTTTGTGTGCATAGGCCTGTGGTAATTAAACTTTATCCCATTCACTTTCGTATACAATGGGTAAAATACCCTCTCATTTTCTTCATAATAGGATTGTAATGACTTCACCATGTCTCATGAAAAAAAGAAAATATTTTTTCACATCAGGACCCCTTTTTTCTCTTTTGCTGAGTGGCTCTGTGCAGTCTGAGCTGCTGAACATTGCCTACCTGCAGGTCTGATAACGCTGATTTAGGGGGTCACGTGGCAGGACCAACTGTTTCAGTCAAGAAAAAACAAAATACTTGGTCTTAAAGCTCTTTCTCACTCACTGAGCAGCCTAAAAATTACTATTTAGAGGGCAGTCTTTTGGTTTAAGGGATAGCAAAGGGTTGTTGAGGCTCTGATGCCAGTGGAGAACAGCAGTGCCTGTGGACGTGCGCTCTGGAGCACAGACCTGCAGTTCCAAGACCAGCTGGAAGAAAAATGCCTGTCCTCTGGGTGAACATTAACAGCATTATAAAATGAAATAATTATAGTCAGTATATCCATACTGACAGTGGAGATCTATGAGGAACAGGTGAACACACCCACCCCATTTCAATGGTTTGTTTGAAGTTCTGACACACAGTAGGAACAGTCACAAGTTCCTTCACTGCTACACAGGTGATGATGAAGAAGTTAAGGACAGATACTCCTGAAGCTGATGTACCCTTGTGCAGGGAATGCAAACCAGTGGATTCTCAGACTCTGTGGAAACCTTGAGATTGAACAGCAGTTGCAGGGATTCCCTACGGATGCCAGTGCCATTTTTAGGACCTGAACAAGTGCTCTGTAGGGTGCCACATGTCCAGAGCCCTAAAAAGAAGTTCTTACACTCCACGTGCTTGCCCAAGGGAACAGTCAAAGAAACAAGACTTTAACCATACCCAACCCTCCTAAACATCCATGTGGCCCCAAAGTTTGACTACAGAAACCAGTGATTAATCACCAGCAGAGGAGTCTCCTCATTCTCTGCCCATGTTGGCTGCAGAACAATCAGAGATGAGACTAAATCAGACTGAGCTTTAGCACCCCATTTCCTGAAACTGAGCCAAGACCCCCGTCCTCTGTCTTGAAGTCTCTGTTTCTTTCATACCCCTATCTGCAACTGCCAGCTGTGCTTCCTGCTTGCTCCTGGTGGATAATCACCCAGCAAAGTGCAGAGGCAGGTGCTCATTTAACGCAGCCTCTCCACTCTCAATAGGCTCATCAGCAGCCCTGAGACTCGCCAGCTCATCAAATTGTTAATTCTAAACAGTGAAGCAGAGCAGATCTGTAGGGTACCAGTCCCATTTTTCATGCTGAAATTTGCCTCCAGTCCTAGAGTAAATTGAGTATTTATTCAAAATTTTCTTGCTCTGTCTTCTGTGGAACATGCTCTTATCACTGCATTTAAGCAGCACTTCAAAATGAATTCCTATCTTACATAATTGAAATGGTCCCATTGAGTAAGGCAGTAGAAAGCTAGGAGAATCTCTGATATTCTTAACATTAGAAAACAGGAGGAAGAAAGATAGAAAGAAACCCTTTTCCATATTTTTTTTCATTCCTGAGTTTAGGGATTTTTTTCTAAAGGAAGTGTTTGAGTTGTTTCAGGATTGCACACAATCATTTTCTCTGGAAATTTGTCTTGGTCTAAGCAATTCCTCTCTCTTCTGAAAGATCCTACTGTTTGTCACCTTCTGTAGTAATTGCAGGAATATTTACTTAACCTTGGAACATATTGTAGCCTTAGATTATCTTAGAGGTTAACTGCTCTCATTATCTTCATCAGAACGTTAGATTTAACTGGTTTTATTATTTAGCAGAGGGACCATTACTTCACATAATGGCAGCTACTGCAGTGCCATATTTAGTTGCTGGGGTCTCTGGGCTGCACTGACAGAACTTCACTTTCTGTTCAAATTAGAGGTAATGCTATATCAACAAAACAGATGTGTAATTGTAAATCTAAAAGTGCAGCACCCTCTGTTGATATCTGGGTAGTGCATTCTCTAAAGTTTTGTAATTCACGGTTATGAGATATTGTAAAATACACTGGGGGGATTTTTTTCTTCTTCTTTTTTTTTTCCTGGTAATGTCAGAGCCTTGAGGGTGCAGCAGGTATACTGTATTTTTAAATTACCACACTGCAGGCAAGAGGTCCAGAAACTTATTTCTAAAATATTCAAACTATTTCATGATTCCACATAATTTCTCATCTCCCCAAACTGTGTCTTTATGAAAAAAAACACTTATAAAAGAACTGTAAGACCAGCGCTGAACAAAGAGGATATTCCACTGTGTCTAACCCTAATTTTACCTCTGAAAATGTGGTTTAATGACTTAAATATTATTCTTAAATTCTTAATTTTAGATGGGACTCTACGAGAAGGGTATTTTAATTACCTGCCAGTGATGAGGAAGAACAAAGTGAGGATGACCAGGAGAGTGAATCCACCAACAGCAGCAGTGGCAATTACAAGGATCTGTCCCTGCTCTGCAGCCATATCAGAAGCTGAAAGAGAAGCACAGAGAAAAGAGGCTGATGCTCCATCCATCACCCAGGGATTTTGCAGAATGGCTGAAATATTTTCAGTGTTCAAATGTTGCATTTTGTTTTTAATGGTTTCCTCAGTACTTAGCAAGGGTAACTGATGCAAACGTGTCTGTGAAGTGAGGAACCATAATCCATGTCCCAACTAGGATGGAGGGGAGAAGATGTTTGCAGGTGTATAAAAGGAGGATTTGTCACTATCAACACTTGCAATTTACTGAAGTTGGAATATGACAGGATTTTGGACACAAAACTTTCTTCTCTTCCTTAGCTTCATTTATCCTAATTCTGCACCTAATTCAGAAGTTCTCTCATCCCCCTGTCCTAGTGAAGTCAGCAGCAGTGCTGGGTATGTGAAGATACTAAATTGGGTTCAGGAGGAAGCAAAGCAAAAACCCCACACCAGTATGTGTAGGTTCACACATTCTTCAGCATGTCTGGTGTTCAGTTTCATTGTCACAAAATACATAGAGCTTATCATAACATGCTTTGGTGATTAGCAACTCTGTAGCTGACCAAAAAAAAATTCTTATGCCTCTTGCTCTTCTCTCTGCTTTTTGTAGGATGTTTAGGAGTTAAAAAAAGATCACCTGAAATTATCCAGTCCCTGGACACTTCCTAATTTTGTAGTTTATTGTGTATAATATTAAATCTTTGCACTGAGAATTTACAGTTCACATGGTCCTCACTGTCCAAATACTACATGAGCAGAAAAAATTAGGCTCATTTTTTTTTCTCTGTCTCCTGTCTTGTGACTCCAAAGTTTTATTTGTTAAACTCTGTTACACTTGAACATTTACACCACATGACATTTACACAATTCTTACTATTTCCATGGGAAATAAAACATTGTTTTGAAAGAAGAATAAGTAATTCTATTCAATGACTTCTGAAAACAGGAGTAAATACAGAAAAGGGAATAATTTTTACATCAGGAAAGCAACTCTGATTTGGTAAACTTGCAAATTGTTCAATAAGCAAAATCTTCAGCTTTCTTTAGGCATCAGGTGATGGAAGCTTAGGGAAATCACCTAGGCTGCTGTCTAGAAAACTCAGCAGGTGCTATTCTCTCACTTTGCAGCTGATGAAGCTCAATGCAATGCACACATTGCTATCCAAAGCCTCATAAAATGCTGTTTCCTAGAAAAGCATTTGGCTTCTGAACAATATTTGTGTGTGGCTTAAAAACTGGTGGTGTAAACCGGCTTTGTAAGAGTAGCAAAGCAAATAAAAACAATAGTAGCTTATGTCAAATTTTCAGCAAGACCAACTTTTTAGGTTTCTGCCATTTTTAGGTTTCTGTCCAAATAATTTGATGGAAGGCAGCAAATTACAAGGCATTCAGTACCTGTGGTCAGACAAGTTAAATCTACACATCTTCCAATAAATGATGGAGCAAATATTGACTGAAGAGCTAAATGATACCTAGTGATGTTACAGGAGTGGATTCCAGCTCTGTGTTACCTCCCACAGGCTCAGGTTTAGTTGGAAAAAATAAACATAACAAATATCATGCCACACAAGGAACAATGCAAATGCTCAGTGCCATTTTCAGACTAGAGGGAGTTGTGCTAAATGTGGCAAAGATTATTAAAGTCAGGCACGGTTTGAAGTTGTACACAGAGAAGGTTTCAGAGGAGTCTTTCTTGCCCATCTCTGCAGTGGAAAGCAGAGGATGAATTGCAGCTCTCCTCTTTGTTTTTAACAAGAAAAAAGAGTGCAAGAACAGTGAATTTGGCAGGAGGAAAGCAAACCACAAGCTCAGATGAATTAGCTGTGATTTTCTTCAACAGACATTCACTGCCAAGGCCAACAACCCAGGAATTACTTGATGCAAATGTAGGGACTGACTCCATGGTCCAAAGAGGCACCTGCAGTCACATTCATGAAGGGCAGAAATTCGAAACTGACTTCTTTCTGCCTGTAAGCAATATGATTTTTAGCTGAGACTGTACCTACTTGAAAAGTGATAATTCTGTTTCTCTTTGTATTTTACAGGCCAGAGTGGAATATGTTAGGATTTTTTTTTTCATGTAGTTAAATCACTACAAGGAGCTTTCAAGCCTGAAAATTCCAGATGACCTTAATTTACCTGTCAGATAAAAACGTCAAATGACAGACAAGAGTAATTGGAAAACGTGAATTTGTTAAAAACTGACAGAGAGGCAGGTAAGGCAAAGTGATGGAAATACTTATTTTTGCTTGAAGTGATCCCTCAATAAAATCAATAAAGCACAGTGCAGTGAACAGCACATATTTAAGCACATGAGTATCCACATACACAGACTTATCACATGTAGGCAAAAGTTCCACAAAAAACTATTTAGGCAGTGAGAAGACAGTAATCAGGGACTCTCAATACCTAGAAATTTTACAGCATTTTGCCATTCTAAATTGAATTCTATGTGTCTCTCAACCTCCCTGCTCTTTTCTCATTTCTCCAGCCTTCTCTTAAGGTAAAGTTCAAATTGTAAATACTAAGAGTTTTAATTGTTTCTGTTGTGCATGTTCTTGAATATTTTTTGTCACTTCCTGGTTTTCCTTCCTTATTTTTCCTCTGTATATTGGTCAATGACATTGTGTTTCTCCTCAGAACTTCTTGATCATGCAAGACAGAAAAGCTCAGTTTAAAAAACAACTGTGGCAGGTTGCAAAGTCAAGCAAGTCCCTGCAACCTCATTTCATCCCTTTGTGTGTACATATGGGAGTGCTGCATTTAAATCACAGAAGTACACAGCATATTTTCCCAGAATCTCATTGGTTGGACAACATGGCCGGCATTCCTAAAGCTAAAATCAATATTTTGTTGTCTCTGCACTGTCCAGGGCACCTCAGCTTTATCATAAACCATGAGCAGAGCTAAGGGAGCTTAGCACCCCTCTAACTGGGCTGTCTGCTTAGTCTGGTACTATGTCTCATTCTCTCTACCTGTCTGCTCAGTAAGTTCATTTGGAACTTAAAGAAAACACTTAAAAAATGAGTAGCTAAGACAAGGAAAGGGGAGAATTTATAACTCATCCAAGATGTTTCAGTAGTATGCTGCAAAGTTCGGGTGGCAAAACTCTTCAAGCACATTTTACCTGCAACTGATGTGATTGTCAAAGTGATTTTAAAACTGCAGCATGGATTATATATGCACCCAGGAGCTTATTATCCAGATAAACTCCTCACTGACATTGCTCTTCATGCTTAACTCATGTTACATCCCTGAAATGATGCTTGAAGTTTCTAATTGCATCGTTCCAGCTTCCTTGCTTAGCACCAGGAATCCCTTCTGCATCCAACCTGGTGTCAGTTCTGCCTCTACAATTCACTTTTCACATCCATGCCCTTTCTCATGTTCTCTCTAGGTTCTTCATCCAAATCTATGGAGGAAGAGCTGCACTTTCCCTCCGCTCTGGACTGAAGGGAAATATCCCGAGGCTTCCTCATTTCTTCACTGGGCACACTGGAAGAAATGGTGCAGATATTTTAGTCACAGTGCAAGAAGCTGAAATCCAGAGAGAATCTTTCAGCTGTGCCCTTTCTTTGAGCAAATTTCTCCAAAACATTCCACAGGTTTGTGTGTTTGGTAGAAAAGAGCTGGAAGCCCCAGTGACAGCTCACTTCTGTCTCTCAGCTACACCCCTTGGTTCCTTCAGTTTGACATCTATCAGGCAGCAGACCCTCCAGCAGACGAGATAAAGAAGTGACAGAAAGACAGCCAGACTGATAACAGTGAGTAGCTGCAAGACAGATAAGTGTGGACAGTGAGCACTGGAGCTCTAACAGACAAGAACAGGCTGTCAGGGGGATTTACAAGGCATTGTAAACAATAGTGCTTAAGAACAACAGGTAAGAAAAATACAAAGTCTCATTAGGGCAACCTTTACATTTTCACAAATGAAGATGTAGTTCCTGTGATACAGTGAGCTGATGGGCTCCAGTCAAAGGGGAAATGAGAAGGCAAAGGAAAGGTGATTTTAAAAGGGACTGTCACTAGCATAAGAATGTAAAACTTTTTGGTGTCTGTTCACTTGAAAAGCTTTCTTACAAGTGTTTTCCCCTAACATCCACTTCATGGCAAGTGGATAAATGGAAAGCCTGTGCAGGCAGTTTGAGATTTGAGCAAGGATGTTGCTCTTGTTTAGGAAATGCAGAGGGAAAGTGAAGTCTCTGGGTTTTCTGGACACATACAGTAGTGCAATCAGATAGACCAAAATCAAACATGAAGAACAGATGGCTGAAAGTATTAAACACAGCAAGGAAATACTTCAAGATTAAAATGAGACATTCTTTGGTATCCAGTGCTGACTAATACTGAATGAACAGTAGGACAAGGCAGAGGTGGGAAGAGACCCAACAAGAAGTTTCTAAATATGAAATAGGAATAATCTGATTTGTTTTGTTTCAACAAGGAATTCAATTTACTATAGTCAAAACATAAAAAATTGTATAAACCCAAAAAAATCTCCATTTTGCATTAGTAATGCAATATATTTTCTAAATATCCTTGGGATGGCTTCTCTGTCATGGCATGAACCAGGACATGTGCTTAAATCAGTAGTGGGCCTGCACTGGAATCAATCATCCAGGACCCTTTTCTTGAGCTTTGGAATTCTGGAAAGAATGGAGTCACATCTGGTGTCAAATCCAAAATAGCCTGATTTGAGGATGAAAAGTTAAAGGTGGACTTTGTGGATGTGGGAAGAGGGAGAAGAATGTGAAAATTCAGCAGAATTTTCTGGCAACACACGAAAGTCACCACCGGAGACTATGGTAAAGAAATTAAAGTTATTGATCCATCAATACTGGAGTGTCAGCCAATTATTTTTTCACAGTCTTCAACTTTATAAAACACCTAATCAGGTATTCCATCAGCATTTCTGAAATGTTTAGGTTTTTATTGTTAATAATTTAAAGTACACAAAATCTGCATTGCTTTTGGATTAAATATCATCATGTGCTCACATTTATCACTCTGTTCAGCCCAAGCACAAGTCCACACTGCACAAATGCTACTTTGTCCCTTAGGCTCCTTCCAGAACAAGCCAACCATTTCACTTTCAGATTATTTTTTTCTAATGATGGGAAGGTTGACAAGGAAAATACCCTTGGTTTTAGAACAAGCCCTGCCTTGGCATGAAAACTGCCTAAAATCTGTAAATTGTTCAGTATTTTACAAAATCCTCTGGGCAGAAAGACCTCTGAGGTAAAGAAATCGCTTCTCTAGGAAAAAAAAAAAAAAAAAAGGTTTGAATCATTAATTAAAAAAAAAAACACCAACAAAACCAACCAATCAAAAAAGGTATTCCAAAAACAGCTGGTTAGAAGAGAGGGGAAAAAAAAAGAGTGAGTAACAGTCAGAGATTAAAGCATCTCTGCCCTAGGACACATGTTTTTTTATTGTCAGAACACATTTTATTCTCTGTTACGAAGGACCAGAATGTTTTTGTGGTGACTCAGATAGCTGGTAATTCTGACACATAAAAGCAGGAACTGCAAGTGAGGTTTATGCTCCAATTTAAAGCCCCAGCAGTGGCAGCTGTGTGTGTGTGCTGGAGTGTATGAAAACCTGCCAGCTTTGCTACCAGTGTTTTGCCTGTAAGGTGCTGAAACAGAGACTGAATAAAATGGCAACAAGAAGCACAGTCACAAGTGGTGGCTGCTGTGCTTTGGAAAGGTTTCCCATTTCCCAGGTGCAGCCTCTGAGCTTTAAAAGGGGGAGAAACGCCTGTCAGCATCCATTCATCCCACTCTGCTTCCTTGAAAAGAGTTTTTCTGACTATCCTCGGTCACTCCATTTCCTATCACAAAGAAAATGCAAATTTCACTCTTTTGGACGCTTCACTTGTTTGCCTTTGCAGCAGGGAGAAGAGTTCAACAACAGAGCTCCCCAAGCCGTGGCTGCCTCACTCTGTGGGTCAGTAAGTGAGGGTGCTTCCCAAAAAACACATCAGCATTAATAACTAACTTCTTCCCCTACAACTGCGGGTTTGGTCTGACTCTCTCCCTCATGCACCAGCTTTAGCAATCCCACCAAAATGTTTTAGTGTTCCTGGTAATGATGCATCGATTTGATCCTTTATAACTTTATCACTGAAGTGACACAGGTAGTGCTTCACCCAGTACATCAGAGAAGGCAGGACACTGTCCTGACAAAGGACAGTAGTTTTTAGGACATTGATATGCACATCTCACAGGTGATGAATCATTAATTTTCTATAATTAGTCTATTAAAGAAAAACCCTAATTTTTGCTTGATTCGCTTTACCATTATCTATCAACAAATTCTGTCAACATTCAAGCTGGAAATAACCAATTTCTGGTAACTGGAATAACCTTGGATGTTTTCCTGCAACTGGTCTGGGAATTCTTCTCTACTGTAGCATGTACAATTGGCAGAGAGCTGCAGGATGTTACAAGCTAAGGCCAATTAAGGAGGCTTTTTATTGAACATGTGACTTACAATATTTTTTGTTATTTTCATGAGTGTTGGTTGACAAATTTTCTGGTCACAACAGACTTTTAAAACACTCTATTCTTCCCAGCCTTCTCACGAAAATTCTACTTTTGAGTTAACTAAAATCTAATTGAAAGTCTACAAAAAGTAAGTACAAAAGTGGAATTTTCACCAAGTAACTTGTTTCTAGCGAGCAGGGATGGAGGCAGCTGCAATAGTCTGCCTTGGCCTAATATTATTTGCTAGCTTTCAGGAAAATTGAGAAAAATTTATATTAAAAAAACTAGAAAATTTTCAGCTGAGCTGCACACTGCCAGAATAGTAAATGATGAAGAGAGAGTTCTACACAGCTGGCCTAGGACTGGTTTGTAAGAGAGATGCAGGCCAGCAAGGGCGAATTAACATTTATGGGTACTGACAGAACCAAGCAGCCTTAATCTCAACACAACTCTCCCAAATCTCTCTGAGTAAATGTTACTCAGTATCTTGAAATACTGACAAAACCATTTCTGTATTCTATTTATTCACCTATGTGAAACCATGTACTAGTTTAGGCAGCAAGTGCTTAGACACAGAAGAAAAAGAAACCAGAATTATTGGGAGATAAGCTCTGTTAGGTCTGTTTATGGCATCATAAACAGATTTATTTTTATATAAA
>WAAE01027465.1:0-16910 GCA_013400495.1 Nicator chloris | reverse complement strand
GCGCGGGGGGGCGGTGCCGCCGCCCTCCCCTGAGGGGCACCGCGCTGCCCCCCCTTCCCCTCAGGCGGTCGGTGCGTGAAGTTCGTGGGTTTGAACGCAATAAATCCCTGTTTTCCCCTGTCCAGGACCAGCCCAGCGTGGGTGCGGGACCTGCACGTTTTCCACGCGTAAAAACATGGACAACCAAACGGCTCGGCACCAATCCGGGTATCCCCGCTATGTGGCGAGCCGCAGGGTGTGGGAAGAGGGAGTCCTGCTCTGCCGTCGTGTTGGGAACCAGCAGTCCAGAGCCGCCGAGAAACCCGAAATCCAACTAAACGTAGAAAAATAACTTGCGGAAACTTGTCTTCTTGGGGAGCAACTCTGCAGCTCTGTTTGGGATGTCGCCTCTCCCAGTAAACATGCTTCTCAAAGATAAATAACGTGAAGAAAAGGCCAGACGTGCTCCGAAAAGGCAAATGCAATGTATTTTCATCCTCCTGGGGGTAATTAGTTTTATACTGCATTTGCCATTCAAATCCAAATCACTGGAATGCCGCATCGTTACCAGCCCGTTCCAGCCCTACTGCCGGATCCAGTCTCCTTACAAAGGACACAATAAAAGCTATAAATATACATTCCTCCTTCATTAATCATATAGAGTGTACCCTGATATTTTTTCCATCTCAGCTTGTTACCCACTAAATTATATTTTTACAACGCACACGGTGTCCTTGCTCATTTTATTATTGACTAATTGAACCGTCTCTTTCAGGACATAAATTACATGGGACCGGGGCTGGAGGGAGCCAGGAGAGAACCAGACCCTTAAGGCAGGTGAAACAAGGTACATCCCCTGCAAAACATGTTGCAAAACATTTTAAAACTAATTTTAAATAATTAGTTCCAAAAAAAAACCCCAGGCTTTTACGCTGGTTGTGAGCACTCCCGTTAAGGAAAGTTTCCCTTGATAACCTCGGTGTGTGTGGCAAGGGTGTCCCTCTTGTTGCAGGCAGCTCTATATTCCCGTGAAATTCTTCTTGATCCAGCGGGATTTGCAGATTTGTTTATGGAGGGGTTTTCTGCGAGGCAGACGCTGGCAGAGTGCACAGTGCCCCAAACGCAGGTGTGGGTTTTGCCATGCAGGGATGCGCACAGCGAATTAAACGCTGACGTGACTGCAAAGCACCAGCTAATACAGGTGTCTGAGGCATCTCTCCTTGTGAAGCTTGCTTCATTATTTTATGTTTCTGTCAGGAACCAGGGGGTTTGGCCACTAAAAATATCCCGGGGCATTTTCACAATGGAATAATTACCTCCTCAGAAGGATGTTTGGCTTTCTCCAGCTTACCCTTGCTGAGTTACGCTGCTATCTGATATGCCACAAGGATTACCAGCAACCAGCTGCAATTTATCCTGAAAATGGAAGCGGTGATTAAAAGGCAGGACTGGTAGTGTAACTTCTATTAAAGCTGGTTAGCAATTCCCATCATAAAATCCTGCCCTCAGTCGCGTTTAATAGGGCCAGACTAACCACTGTGCTGAAATTTAAGCATCTGAAGTTCATACCTTGGGTTAAATTATAAACATTTCTCCTTCTGTCAGGGATTTTCTAGTCTGAAAATGAGAGTGGTCACTTTGTCAGAGGTGTTCCCTCAAACCTCACTATGAAAACCCTCCTGAAAGTCCTGCTGGTTCTCGGCAGGGGCTTCCTGGCACTTCCACTCCCCAGCAGCTCTGTCCTCATCACAGCCCAGGGCTGTGGGATCAGAGCTGGCTCTGCAGCTCCAGTTCCTGGCTGCTCAGGACCATGCCATGTCTGCAGGTAGGAAGGGTGAACCTGTCCTTCCACTCCTCTTGGGAAACACAGAGCAGGAAGCTCCTTGAAAACCACACAGTGGGGACGGGAACTGGGTCTGGGACAGGTAAGTTGGCAGGCACAGAGGCTCTGCAGAGAGACAGGTTCTCCAGGGTGGTGGAAGGGAACGAGGAGCCAGAAGGAAAAACAGGTCTGCCTGGAGGGAGGAATAAAGCAAAGCTCATGAGAAAGAGTCTGGAAGCCAGGCTGCTGGGAGAAGACTTTAAACCAGAGGGGGAATGAGAAGTTGCTGGGATGAGGACATGCAGCCTGGGAGGACTGGGAACTGTCCCTGTGGTCTGGTCAAGGGCTGAGGGAGAGCTTGCTGGGCAAGGGGATCCGATGGAAGAGCTGGAGTGGGGTAAGGGAAGAGGACCCCAAGGCTGAGTGTGGGATACAACAGGGCCTGTGGGAAGAGGGAATTCCCTAGAGACAGTGATGTAGTAACGGGAATGACAGAAACTGGAGGAGGGAGGCAGAGCAGAAAGGTGAGGATTTAGGAAGGGGAATGAAGACCACCTGGAAACCAGTCAGCAGGTACCTGAAAAACACTGAGAATGTACCTCACCCCCTTGGAGTGCTGGAGCTTGTGCCCACCATGACATCCCCCATAGTGGGACATTCCCACATTGCTGATGGCCTGCATCGATGTCAACCCAGGATTACACTGCTGGGGTTATCTCTACATGGGAAAGAAGTACATATTCAATAAAGCAACAGTACTCGGGCTGCACAGTAACACACTCCCCAGTCACCAAACACCAGGATAAAGGCAGCCAGTGCAGAAGGATAAGCCAGGCTCAGGCACTGAACCAAAGTCAGGGAACCCAGGGAAGCACCTCCACAACTTCCA
The DNA here is from genome assembly GCA_013400495.1 of Nicator chloris. Lineage (NCBI taxonomy): Eukaryota > Metazoa > Chordata > Aves > Passeriformes > Pycnonotidae > Nicator > Nicator chloris. The sequence goes on along the minus strand of WAAE01027465.1, from coordinate 14,220 downwards.
CCTCATTTACTGTAAAAATCAGATGTAGCTATTTTATGCACCTCGTGAGGAACTGAGAGGTGAGCAAGCACAGTGCTGTGGGTGAGGCAGGTGACTGCTGCTCCCAGAAGGGATTTTTAGCCTCTGGAATCTGTGGGATGCAAAGCACAGTCCCTAACCAGAGCCTGCCCGGTGCTGCACTAATTGTGCAGTCAGCACTGCCCAGGTGCCTGGCAGTGCTGACATTTTGAAGCTTGACTTGCAGAAGTGAAGAGCTCTTGCAGATAAATCTGCAATAACTAGAATTTATACAACTTTTGACTCAATTAGATGCTTGGCCGTGTTCTATTTTCTGACAAAATCAGGCCATTGAGTATTTCTAATTGGATCTCTGAAATGAAAAGATATTTTTTACTATTCTGTCTGTACATCCCAGTTCCTGGTCTGTAAAATAAGGGCAACACCAGTTCTCACTCCAGTGTTGAGAAAATGAATTAGTTTTTGTGAAGCACTTGGATACCATAGTGATGAGTCCCATGGAAAAGCTCAGGAGGAAATGAATAAATCTGTCTTCAGAACAATATTTGAATAGTCTGCTGTAAATAAAGCATGGGTCACACAGTGAACAGCGAGGAGAAAATAAAATTATTACTTAGTGAGCACAGTCTATTTTGTACAATGAGTGAGGCCAGGAACCTGTTGAAAGAACAGCGTGTGATCTAATTACAATTAAATACTCTATCATAATGCAAATGCATGGAAGGGACAAATTACAGTTGCACAGGCCACCTTAATGTTGGTATTTCTAAACTTCTAGACTATTGAATTAAGAAAAAAACTCCACTGTTAGGTGCAAAGGTGTAACACACATGTATAAATGATTTCCTTGCCCTTTAATAGTGGGAGACAATATATTTACCTCCTCTACCTCAGCCACTTAAGTGGAAAAAGTGTTTTTCTCCTTTTGGAGATATCTCAGCCTTACAGCCAAGATTTAACGCTGTCATTCACACACTGAGGTAGAGATTTAAATCCAAAATGTACCTTCTTTGGGAGTCTGTGCACAATCATCAGAGACAGACTATTCTCCGGAGAGCGGTCCAGAGGAAGACCTTCATCTCGGTGATTAAAATTTTGTGTTTTGCTTGGAATGCTTCCCATTCCAAACCTGCCCCCTGGTTTTGGTGCAGAGGCAAGGTTATGGAACAACAACTCCCCTGATCTTTCCGACTCCTCAGTCCCGAGGCTACGCTGAGCTTTCCCGACTCCTGCTGAGACTTGGAGCCGCTTCAGAGCGGCTGTAAATTGCACTGGGTTATCTGTGGCCCACAAGAAGGGTGATGGAATTAGGATTGCACTGTTCAGTGCCACGCTGGTCGTGCCTATTTTTCTCATCGTGATTTCTCTATTGCTTAGCAGGATGTGAGGTGACACTGAATCGTTACACCAATTTATTGTTACCCGGAGAATTTCCCGTTACCGGCCATCCTCTGGCAGCTGGGAAAGGCAATTTGGGATAAGAAGGGGCTGCAGCACAAATAAAGACGTGGCTCGTTCAGTTTAAGACTTAGAGCTCTGAGATACCTTTAGTTTAACCTGCTGTGCTGCCTCCCTTGTGTGAGGCATCGGCTCCATCCATGGACAACTTCTGGCAACATGGCCTGTCCGATTATTGCCAGTCTCCATCCTGATTCCAGCACCAGTGCCCAGCAAGGTGTGCTGTCTTTCATCCTTCAGTAGGGGCTAGATTGGGTTTTTTTAATTTCTTTTTCACATTTATTGGTCACAGATGTGTTTTTGCAAACTGCTCTGAGGTTAAATGCCAGAAACCCTCCAACCCCAGCATATACTTCTGTCATTCCTGAGGTCAACAGCAGTTCCAGCTCCTCACTGGAATCAGAGAGGGTCATACACGGAGGCAAACCTTCCAGTCACTGAGGTGAATTCCCTGGGATGGCTGAGAGGAAGGTGGAGCTCCTGGAGACCCAGGTTGACAGAGTCTGAAACACAAGCAGGGCAGTTGGTGTAAAATGCTTTTAAAGGCTTTCCTTGCTGAGTGAGGGACCTGCTGAGGTGTAATCCAATGTTTGTTTGTTTAGGGTTTCAGAGGTAGATGGAGGGAGCCTAGAATCCAAAATGCAGGGTTTACTGGAACCCAATCCACAATTTAAAAGAAAAGGGTAATGCATTTGTTATCAGAAAGTGCATAATGATGTGAGATATGGGTCTCTGGGCATCCAGAAGGAGAGAAATGCAGATAACCCCCAAGGGGAAAGCCTGATGTTACTGCAGTCAGTGGGATTTTTGCCATCCATGTCAGTAGAGTGAGAGTTCATCTCTGGAAGCCTGTCATGGGATGACACCGTGTCACAGGTGCTCCCAGCATCCTCAGTGACTGTATTTTCCTGTTTTGGTGGTTGTCATTAGTCATTGTTCTCAGATGAGATCATTACTGGGGACACACTGACCAATGAGTCTCCATTCTTCTTCCCCAAATGCCCATGCCCCCACTTTTCCAGTGTCCCACTTCTCCCTGAGCCACAGCAGCTCCTCTTTGAACTGACAGACTCTGCACATCCAGTAAGAGTGGAGACAGATGGTCCATGCCCTCTCGTGCAAACAGGATCAGTCTCCTCTGCATCTTAAAAACCACATAAGCCAGGCGAGGATTCCAGGTGGTGTTTATCCCAAAGCATTTCCAACAATCCCACAAGAATGTTAATTACTGACACCAACAATCTTGTTCTCATTCATACAATGGGAGTGCCTAAAGGTCTTACCTGAGGTTGTGTTAGACGCCGCCATAGGATCGCACAGGAAAAGCGTGGAGGGGTTTGAGTCCAGGTTGTCCTGACAGGAAGTCAGAAAGCAGAACCACAGAGAGGTGTTGGAGTTAGAGACAGCAGGGCCACCTTCCACACCTCCTGAGTCCCAGTGCTTCTGATCTGTAAACACCATCATGTTTTCTGCTGTGCCAGGGGAAGTGAGACTGCAGTGGTCTGAGAGAATTCAAAGTGAGAGGAAAACTGTGGAGAGGAGAAAGGATAAGAACAAAAGGAAAAGAATTGATGCTTAGCACTCAGAAACAGCCGTTTGCCTCTGGGTTTGGGAAATCAAAGAAATAACCTTAGACCAACAGCAGAGGAAAACACAGCCCATTGCTCCTGGGGATCCCAGCACACCCCACAAAGCTCATCTCTGCCCACGGCAGACACCTTTCTGTGTGTTACTGACAGGTCAGCTGAGGTGTTGGGTCATATGGCTGGAGTCAGATGTGTTGGGGAAAGAAAAAAAAGGCCACATGATCTGTGAGAGATACAAACTGATAAGCCAGAGTTAGATGAGCAAGTCCACACAAAAAACTTGAGGCCAAATAGACTTGACTGTTATGTCAACACCTACAACTCCCACAAGTGTCCTTCCTTTTGGTCTGTATCTCAGACTGTGATTTTAGGTGTTTAAGACTGAATATCCAGAAACAATGATTCCAGGAGTCATTGCTTGGACATAGTGGCTGAAGTGTCCCTCTGCTTTAAATGGCAGGACCTGGAGGCACACAGTGCTATTATTAGTGTCTTGTGATGGAAGAGTAAATAAGAACAAAATTACCTCAGTCCTCTAATTCAACAGTTCAAAACCAGTCACTGCTATGATGTAGTGAAGACAAGGACGATGAACCACAGAAACAGGAAGGAATAAAGACATTGGACAGTAGGCTGGGACAAGGACAGAGTCCTGTTTGCTGTAATAATCTTGTTCTTGCACTCTCAGACAGCCCTTTAAAGTCATCGTTTTGTCTTGGCTTCCTCCAGCTGGAGTGCTCAGACAAACCTCGTCACCCTTTCAAATGCTATGAAGGAATTTCCTATAAATATAATGGATTTTTCATGGAGGAAATATTGGACTTCATTTTACCATGTCATCTGACAAAGGGACAAGCTGGAACAGTTGTAAAATGAAACTTTTCAGAACAGGACCTGCTTTACAAAGGGCTTGCATTTCCCAAGCTCATAGAGTACCACAGAAGGATGCCTGGAGCCCTGGGGGATTTCTTTTGCCACACGATCTGTGCACTGTGATCATGATGCATCCCAAATCACCTTCCTGCCAGGAAAGGTTGTGCTGCAGCACCTGGGAATGCTGCAAAAGCCTGGACAAGACCTTGGTGATGCAGCTGTCAGAGGAGAGCGTGGAGGTCTCTTCCCAGAGAGCAATAGCAGGGGTACAGCCCTGGTGTGCTAAGGAGAGAAACAAGCTTCTGTTCCCAGCAGTTCCTGGCTTAAAAGCAGAGTTATGCCTTGACTAGTTCTACATAAATTTTATTTTTTAATCATTCTAACCTCTTGCAATTCTTAAGCATCTCTAAAACCAGGGTAAATTAGCCAACATTCCTTCCTAGTGTTACCAGTGCAAATTCTTAGCCCCATCAGCACAGTCTGACTCTTTCTCAGCTGCAGGACTGAGCGATACGGGAGCACGAGGACAGTTTAAAAAGCAAAGAACACACTTTGTGCCAAGGAATGGTGCTGCACTGAGAGCTCTGGCAGGGAAAATGTGGGCAGCCTTCAGACAGGTGAAGGGTCTGACTCCTCAAGCTCCAATCTGACACTTCTCACAGACATTCATTTCACTTTTTTTGTTGTTGTTTAAACATCCCCTCAGGGCAACACATCTGCAAAAACACCACTATTCTCCCACCTTTCCACGCCCGTCCCAGGGGAGCGGTGATCAAAGCCAGGAGAGCAAACCAGGGGCTCCGATGGGGTGTGGAACACGGGTGATGGAGCTGTGAGCCCTCGGATCTCCCTGCCAGGTCTGGGCACTTGGCATGTCAGGATTGCTGGGTCTGCTCTCACACAGGGCTTCTACCACTGCTTATTCCCTCAGCACCTGAGTGGCAGCTTTAAAATCAAATTATATGAGTGCTACAGGCTGCAGCCCCTGGCGGAGCCCCGAAGTCAGACAACTTGGAACAACAAATATGCCTGGATAGCAGTTCCCTAAGAAATGTCATGCTTACAGTGCTCTGCTTTTCCTCCTAACGGAACCTGACGGGACTTATCGACTGCCCGGAATTCCTGCAACTGCATCGGAAGTTATTGATTCTGGGAAATATGAAATGTGTCTCACAGAGGTCAAAATGTGACTCTGTGTCCAAGTGAGGCACTGAACAGGGCAGAGGGAGCAGCAGGGAACCAAAGGTGGGGAGCTGACTCCAACAGGGATGGGTGGGGTTTGAACACCACCACCCCCAGAAGAGGTGAAGGTGCTGATCCAGGTTCCCTGGGACCAGAAACCACCACACTGTAAATGTTGCCCAGGCTGTTGCTCCACCTGCTTCCCTCTGCACTAATACACATTTCTTAGATGCTCTTAGAAGGACCAAAAGTTGAAATGCATTTCCTCCTCCTCCCATAGTGGAAGGCATGTGCTGGCAAGGGAATCTGGGAGGAAAATGCTCTTATGCTATATAGACAGTGGACATTCCGTGCACAAGCAAGATGCCTTCACATTCCCAGAGGAATTCAGCTGAAAAGCGTCACTGCCAAAAACTGGAGAGAATTCAGATGCTTGGAAGAAACTTACATTGCTAAAAGTGGGGAATTGGTAGAGAAAGATGTTCAGGCTATCAGAAGTTGTTATCAGAAGTGTCCTTCGTTTCTGAAAGCACAGAAGTGTAGGTATTCAGCAAAAATCAATTTCTCAAAAAGACTCTCCTTCCATGACCAAAAACCTTTGGTGAGGGCTGAGAAGAAGTTGAGGTTTATGTCTGTATCATGTGGACATTTAGATTCCACGAAGCAAAGCAATGGTATTTTTCAGCCGTGAGCCTTCTGAGGCAGGTAACAAATAACAGAGATTTGACAGAGGGAGAAAAGCTTTCTCACAAATCTCCTGTTTTCCCAGCCCCCAAGGGCTGCAATCTGCCTCTGACCCCTCTTTCATGCTGCCTCTCAGTCCACAATCTGTTGGGTTGGTGTTTTCAGATGGGAATCCAGCATTTTCCTGCTGACCTCCAGCAGTCAGTAGCACTCAGCTGCTCCTTCTGGGGTGTCATCGTGGTATCCACCACTCCTGAGGCTGCCAGGACATGCTGGGAACCACTGCCTTTGGAGAAGGCAGCACAGGGAACCACAAGGAATAGTATGACTGACATTTGTTTTTATGTTTACTGCTACTACTGCTGTTAACATGTGGGCTTGTTCCTAAAGAGCAGAGTTCATGAATTATGCTCAGCTTAAAAAGAAAGCTGTAAAAAAGTACCAGTGAAAGACATCAGGAAGAAAAAACTCAAAATCACTCTTGTTCTCTTACTCTCTTTTTTTTCTTCTTTTTTTTTTTTTAGATTCTGCATCGAATTTCAGGCAAATGCAGCAGTGCCTGGGGTGTGGTGCCTCCAGAAGGCTCCTGAAGAAGCACCTGCTGTGCACAGGCTCCTGCTGTGGGAAGGGAGCAGTGGAAACTGGGACACAAGGGCAGGTACCTCGCTGGGAGCAGTTTCCACATCAGGAAGAGGAAGAACTTGGTCTTGTTCCTGGCTACAGGTGGCTCTGACACGTGAAAGTTTCACCAATTCTCAATTGAGACAAGTGAACTCCTGTTAGAAGTGACTAAGATATCGTGGACTTCACCTCAAATTGACCCCAGGAGAAGGGTAGGTTTAGATGGGATATTGGGAAGGAGTTCTTTGCTGTGTTTGGTGCTGAGGCCATGGCACAGGCTGCCCAGAGCAGCTGTGCCTGCCCCATCCCTGGAGGTGTCCAAGGCCAGGTTGGATGGCTGGTGGAAGGTGTTCCCACACATGGCAGGAGGTACAAGGTGGTGTTTAAAGTCCCTTCTAACCTAAACGCTTCTGGGATTCTGTGATCAAGAATGTGAGAATGCCAACACAGCCTGGAACGTGGACAAAATCCCCGTTTGGAGTTCCTGGACCCGGGGTGGGTGGGGTGACACTGCAGCAGGAGGCTCCAAACCACAAAGACAAGTGGATGTCCAAGCTGTACACCAACTTACAAACTTCTAGGAACTTAATTGACCCCAACAAAAAGTTGCATGCAGACTTTGGGGATTGAGCAGTGACACTGCTCTATGTCAGCTCCCACAGTGGGGATTTGCCCTCTGACCAAAGGGATCTCTTGTTCAATGTATGGGGAAACACAGATAGCAAAAGAGATGATGTGAAAAATTAGCAGCATTTACAGTTGTGTTGGAAAGCCTTTGTCACATCAGAACACCTTCCCCAGGTGAACAAGAGAATGGGGATTGTAAAAAAACAGAGAAACCTACACAGGGTGCTCAGTAAATCTGAAAGGAGCACACCCACCTTAAGGCTCATCTCCTATATGGAATTTTACCTGGAGTCCAGCTGACACCAGAGGAAAGGGTGAAAAGGTTTCCAGCTCTGTGAGAGATAATGACAGAACTGACAGCAGTGGACCCTGCTGGGTCACCAGAGAAAGGGGAAAAATGCAACCCTTTGTGATTACAGTCAAACACAAATAAATGTGTTGGAAAAGAACCCTTTCTATTTCCTGCAAGCAGTAAAGTTTGGGGGGAAATGGCCTATGACAAATATTTTTCTCTGCTGGAGGCAGCAGCAGGGCTCTGACAGGCACGCTGGAAAACAGACCATACGTTTGTGCATATTCAACAGCCCCACTGGGAGACATCATTTCTCAGGCTGCCGTTGGGGTTGTGTTTGGCACTTGAACTGTTTCGGGGCCTTTGATAGCCCAGGATCTGTGTAGAGGATGTTTTGTTCTGAGGGAAAAGAGCACAAGCACATGACCAGAAGCTCTGATCAGCCATTGAAAGACCCAGACCAGCAGAGCTCAACAACACAACTCCTTTGTAATGGAAATTCCATACCTAGGCATGAAATTAGGGAAGCAATGTGTACAAGCAGGTTCCAAGAAGATTGAAGCCATCCCTGGTATTCCTGCCCCAGCAGAAAAGGATGCAAAGTTAAGACACCTCTGAGTAGTGAAGTGTCGACCCAATTTAGCTGCCCAAGAAATCAATGACGGATCTTTATGAGTGTTCAGGAGCCCTAACACACAGATCTTCCCAGGGACACTGAAAGGAGCTAATTAATAGCCCAGATAAACAGAATGAAATGCAAAGCCAGACATAGATCTTCAGAGCCTGGTGCTGACTGCGCTGAATTCTCTCCTTGCGCTCCCAGCTGACCCCAGTGAAGCATCAAGATTAATGCTTGTACAAAAAGCCTTTGCTTTCCACTTTTTGTAAAGCACTTGCAGACTGTCTACTCGAGTGTTTCACCTGGCTGCAATTAGAGATCGTTTAGTCTTGACTTACAGACTTAGCTGGGTGTAGTTTTGCTCTCCCCATCCTATTCGAGCACCCTGAAGTGATACCTCGCTGTCTTTACTGCTCTGGCTGCCAGGATGTGAATTACCTAATAACTGAGACTGTTTAACTCCAAATTGCTCAGCTCCCCTTGTGCCACGTGGCCTGTCTGCAGTGTGGTTTGGGACCCTCTGGTGCCCCCAACTGCAACGAGGTGATGATGTCAGAGTTAACACACGAACCCCTGGGCAGGAGACGTTGAAAAGTCATGAGTGTCCTCCTTGTTCCCAAGAGGTGCAGTGCAAGGGCCCTCAAAGGAGCTTTAGGAGGAGTTCCAAGGCTGGCCTTGAACTTGGGATACTTCCTGGACAGCGTACTCGGGGTCATTTGGCCTTTGCAAGAACAGGTAAAGAGACACAAGCTTGCTTTGGGGACTGGACTGCTCCAACCGTGGGACACATGGCCAGCCCAGCAGAAGCAGCTCCTGCCCTCTGCCACCAGACTGAGGCCATTTTCATCCAAGTATTTTAGGGAGAAATACCAGTCTTGTCAGCAGGAAAGGTCTGTCTGGGAAGACATCCCCTCAAGTGCCTGGAGATGACAGAGAAGTTAAACACTGAGGGTTAAGAGTCTGCCTTGTACAGGCAGCTCCTGCAGCAGGGAAAGCCAAGAGCAGGTTTTCCAGGATCATGATTTTGGACTAAGGTGCCTAAATTTTGTGTACATTTCCTTTCAGACTCTGGCTGGATGCAGCCTTAGATGTCCCCTGTTATTCCAGTGGAGAGCAGCAATACTCCCATGGTGTTTCTCAGTGTCACTGCTAAACTAGTGATCCCTCTTCATGAGCCAGGGTGGAAGGTATGGCATAAAAAAATCTTTATTTTTTAACTAAAGTAAGGTGAAAGAGGACATCAAATGACAGGGTAAGCCTGAGGGCACTGAGAGGATTCACAGAATCCCAGAATGGTTTGGGTTGGAAGGGACATAAAATTCATCCCATTCCACTCCTGCCATGGGCAAGGACACCTTCCAGTGTCCCAGGGTGCTCCAAGCCCCAATGTCCAACCTGGCCTTGGGCACTGCCAGGGATCCAGGGGCAGCCACAGCTGCTCTGGGTACCCTGTGCCAGGGCCTCACCTCCCTCACAGGGAACAATTCCTTCCCAATATCCCATCTGTCCCTGAAGGGTCCAGAGATGTGAGATGTTTATGAAAGGTAAATCTCAGGCTGGAGGGCTGCAGCTGACCTTGATTTCGCTCCTCAAGTGAGGAGCTCTCCTGGCTCCAGAAGGAGCCTTTCTATATGGGAGCTAAAGATCATTAAAACCTTGCAGAGGACAACATGAGATCCAGCCAATATTCCCACTTCTCCCAGCTCCCACTTCCTCACACACTCCCTTGACTGAGGAGAAGGAGCAGGTTCTGCTTGGCCTGATTTGGAAGGGAGACACAAACCCCACTGGCCAGGATCTGGAGTTACCCAGCTGAACCTCAGTCGTGCCTGTCCCATCATTCTAGTGACCCCCAAGTCCTGGAAAATAAATAATATTTGTAATTGTTGGGTTATTCCTCTACACAAATATAATCTTTCTATCAGTGCTGTGCATAAGGATATGTGGAGAAAACAGGAATGTTCTTGGGATTGGAGACCAGTGGGCAGAACATTTTTTGCAGGCCCACACAAAACTGTTGGGTTGTCCCAAGCCAATGTCCCAGAAGGACATCAGAGTCAGCACTTTCACTGCTGAAATTACACACAGCCAAGATAAATACATGAAATATTAGTGGGAATGTGGAGAAATAACAAAAACTAGTGCAGAAACCACGGTGGAATGTGCTCGCAGGGACGTGCAGAGGCACAGCCTGTCCAACGGACTCGTGGTCATCCACGATCCTGGCTCACAACCTACAGCCATTCCCTGAAACCTTCCACCAGCCTGAATTCCTTCTGTACAAAGGGAGTCTCGTGGCCTGTTTTAAAGCTCTGACAGCTTCATTTTGGTTTGAGCTCAGCTTCTCTGCTGGACTAACAGGCGTTTGGGAAGCTGTGAAGATCACACAATCATTGTGGGAGAGAAAACTGTTCCCCGGTGACATCCCCCTGTGCTCTGTGCCCACAAACCTCAGGGTCCGCCACACAGCCTTGAGTCTGAGTGATGAGCAGGGGTGGAAAGAGCCAGCTGGAACCTCTGGAAACCTGGAATGCTCATGGGATTGGGGAAGGGGGAAAGCACAAGCACTGGCCCCTTCTCCAAAAGCCGCACACCAAGATTCCAAATCACTTCTTACTCCAGCACTCAGGAACTCACTGGAGCCAGAGCTTTGGGATTTAACTGCTGCTGGGAAAGGAGGAAACTCCTATTTGCATGCACAAAGATTGGGAGTTTTCTTCCTCCACTCCAGTGGAAGTTTATTCCAACAGGCCCCTTGCTGTGTGTCCGGTGGCCTGGTCACCACTGCCTCAGGTGAGCACAAATCCAGTGCACTGACGTGGGAAAGCAGCCCGGGCTGGAGATGTGCTCACATAGCTCCATTTAGATCTTTCCTGATGGGAGAATTGAGAACCAAAGATGTTCCCACCAAACCTACTCATCCAATTACTGGAACACTTTGAAAATGTGATACGGATCAGAGGAACAGCCCTCGCTTTTCCCAGGACAGAACAGGAGTGTGCAGACACTGCACTTTTGGGAAGCATCAGGAACCAGGCACAGGAGCTTTGTGGCTTTTCTTCATTGGTTCTGACTTGCTCTGACTCCTCACTGCTCACCATTAGCACCCCGTGGTGCAGTGGTGTTTGACACCCCTGTAACAGCCCCTGATTTATATGGCCTCGGGAGCAGCAGAGCAGAATCCTGAAATGGAACTCCTTTGAATCGGTCACTGCCAAAGGAGCAGACACCTTCAAAGCATTATCTTTGTGAATCAAACTTCACCCTTCCCAAATCATCTCTTTTTTTAATGAAATGGAGTTTTTGGCATTTGGCAGAAGTGGACAAATACTTCAGTGGGCAGACTTAAAAAAGCCAGGAGAAAGCATGACTGAGAATCAGTCACAGAAGAAAGGAGAGAAAGGATCCAGGGAGAAATCCATTGTGCTACATTCATCACTCACTCATTCAATTACAAGGATTTGAGCAACTGTCCAGTGAAGGGAATTCAAGCTCCCCATTTTATGGTGTACCTCTGCTTCTTTTCCACAGGGCCCTGCAGGATATGAGCCGTGCTCCTTTCTACACCCATTCCCCGCAGCAAATCTGCAAACCATCACCACTGATGTTCCCTAATTTAGGATCCATGTCCTCACGTTCTCTGCCTCCAAAGCATGGCCACCACTTAACGCCCTGCTTGCTTTAGGAATGTGCTTTTCCCTTGCTCTGATGGGAACACCACGATTATGTGCTGCACGTGCCAGAGAGGCAGGGCTGGGTGGGGAGGGAGAAGAGAGGCTTCAGCTCAGAAGTGATAGTACCTATTTTTGGCTCCCGGAGCCAGGCTGTGCTTCTCCCACTCTGTTTTGATGCTCCAACACGTTTCACTGGAGATGTCACCAATCCCAGGCAGTCACGACAATCTGGGGTGCTGGGATTCAGCCTCGTGGGGGAGGGAAGACAAGCAGCAATTTTTCTGAAGTCTGTGGCAGGAACAAATGTGGTGACTGTTATTTGAATATTAATATTTAGATGAGGCTATTTTTCAGTCTGAACATACCATTAGGACCAGGAGATCTATGTCTGGTGCTCCCTTCTACCTGGCTGCAGTGGGACATCCCCTCTTCCTCAACTTCCACCCTTGTGCAGCCATGGGGAGGTTTTCAGACCTGATTAAACATCTTGCAGAACCAAATGCCCTCTTGGTCCCCGCTGCCTGGGACACATAAAACACAAAATGCAGTCTCCTGGAGGCACAGGATTTCCCAGAACTCCAAGTGCTACAGTTCCCACTGTCGTTAAGTGACAACTTATTTACATCCCAGAATCCTGAAGCAGCACGAGCCAAAGTCTCTGCTCACATCACCTGCTGCAGGTACCCCCAGGAGGTTGTGAGAGCCTCCCCTCTCCATGGCTGTGCTTCAGGGCAGCCCTGTGAAGGAGGAAGGCCAAAAACTCTCCTGAAAGCAAACACTCAGTCCGTGCTGAAGGGGCTCCCCACAACCAGGGCACCTCGGGCCTCCTGCCCCAGCAGCCTGTTCCTGCCTGGCACCATCCCCTCAGCCCTGCAGCTCTGAGTGGGGATGGGAGACAAAGCTGTGGCTGCCCATCCTTGGAAGTGTCCAAGGCCAGGTTGGATGGGGCTTGGAGCACCCTGGAACACTGGAAGGTGTCCCTGCCCATGGCAAGGGGTGGCACTGGAGGAGCTTTAAGGTCCCTCCTAACCCAATCCATTCTGTGATTCCAAATCCAACAGGATCCAAGGGAAGACAAGGCAGAGGGTGAAGAGCTCGGGCATCTCTGATGCCAGGCCAGTGCTCTGGGAAAGTGGGGAACCAAAAGCCAACCCTGTGGGCCTGCTGCTCACCCACCAGAGGATCAGTTTTCCTCTCTTCAGCTGCTTTTCTTCATTCTGTTCTCCTGCAGCACCCTGTGCTATGGAGTGATGGAAACACGTAACAGCTTCTCCAAACAGTTATCTTTAGAAATGGAACAGTGAAAGAAAATGACACCATGTAGACACTGTAAAAAGAAAGCCTTCACTACATTAGAAAAAAAAAAGTTACATTCTTGATCAAGGAACAAACTGGTCTGAATAGTCACAATCACATTCTACAGCCATGTAACTCTTTTTATCATTTTCTCTCCCAACATCTGAAGAAGATGAACATCTGATTCCTTTATGTGGGAATTGCTTAAACCAGCACTGGGAGAAAATATGCAGCTGAATATTGATCTGAAAGGATGGAGCGAGTTCAGCCCTGCGTTAATGATCCTGGATTTTGGACAGCGGCTGGCACAGCTCAGCTCCTCTCAGGACCAGCCCCATCCTGGTTCCTGCCAGCCCTACAGCCCGAGGCTCCTGCAGCTCCATTCTTTTCCGCAAAGGTTGGCTGAAGGAGCACAGCACCATTTTATTTAATCATGGTTGGAGTTCTGGTATCCACAGGAAAAAATCCTGGGAGCACTGGAGGAGCTCATGATCAGTGCACACAGAGTGGTATAAAACGTCTGCACCACTTCTTTCCACTCCAGCCTGTGCCTTTGAAGTCATGGTAACAGCTTTTGGATCCCAATCCTCTGATGAGACTCCTTGATTTATTAGGTAAAACATCTGGAAAAAATGAGGACTTGTGGCAGTGTAAATCCTCCAGAAGGAGCGGAGAGAGGTTTCATCTGAGCAGCCTTTCTGTCAAACGCAGGAAACCTGAGCCCTGGCCGCTGGCTTGAGGGTGCTCTGAGGCTGAGAAGCTCCGGCCCGGCCCGTTCCCGTTTCAGCCCGCGGGCAGAAAGCAGCTGTGAGCAGAGGAATGTCCAGCAGCCCGGGGAGCTGGCACCACGCCAGGCCTGCAATGGTTTGCAGACACTCGGGTGGCAGGAGCAGTGCCGCCCGTGACAGCACCAGCAGCCCCTGTTGTCACTCCCGGCGCTCTGGGAGCACTCAGGGATGTAAATACCTGCAAATGCCTGCCTGTCACCCACACAGGGACAGGCACCAGCCAAACCCACTGCCCGGCCCCGCCGAGAGGGGCCTTGGGGTGACTTTTCCATCCCACAGTTACAACAGGAATGCTGGAGAAGAACATGGTTTGGAAGGAATGAAGCCCGTGCAAGTAACAAGGTGACACGCATTTTGTGAGGCAGATTCCTTCTTTTGCTTGCAATCAGCCCTGAGGTAAGAGAAAAAAAGAGAGGAGAGAGGGCACAGCAGGAGCAGCGAGCTGGGCACCGGGGTTGGGCTCCTCGGTGCCATGTGTGGGCCAGGCAAACACGTGTGAGAG